>CP045892.1:32930810-32941983 GCA_013387185.1 Caligus rogercresseyi
GTAGGGGCGGTTTAGCTCAAAATTTCAAAAGGATTGTGCATTTTGTGATACAAGCATAAAATTTGGCACAAATGTACATTGATATATGGCAAACATTTTCAGATATTGAGCCACTCGGAATTCTCCCTTCATGTCCGCCATATTGGAATTAAAATGGCCGCCATCTGAAATCTATATTTTCAATTATCTTTGGGTCTAATGCTGCTATTGACTCGATTCTTGTGTCTAAATGTATGTTTTTGGGGCAAGAAATCTAATGGAAACAATCTGCATCGCATATTTTGTACCAATGAGCCGCCATATTGGATTTCAAAATGGCCGTTGATTGAAATTTACATTTTCGATTATCTTTGGGTCTAATACTGCTATTGACTCGATTCTGGTGTCTAAATGTATGTTTGGGGGGCAAGGAATATAATGGTAACAATACATGACAATATCCATTTTCAAAATGACATCTTTATACAGTACTTCACTTAAGTCATGAGAGATGAACATTCATCATCATGTATTTTACATACTTTGTATTTGGACATAAACAGTGTCATGTTAACCAGTTCAGCACTGCCACAAGTAAATGAATGTTGTGGACTCCTCTTCATGTGCAATCCCCTTCACACACACAGAGGGCTGTGCACTTAAGGGCAGCTTCTTGCACTTGCAGCGTCTCACACACCCTTTCTGGCACTTGCAAGAAACCAGCTCGATGCAGGTGTGAGCTGCCTCAGGTAGCCTGGTCCAGAATGGTGTGTATTGTCCTCCAGTCATTGACCAACCCCAGTTGGTTGGTGGTGGGAGTTCTGGTGCTGGCAGCAGTATCTGACCCCACACATGTCCACCTTGATATACTGCCCTTTTGACATGTTCCTCTAAAGCTGCCTTCGTCGGAGGGATCAGCTGCACATTGTTCTTCCTTGCGAAGAGTTTCCGCCTGGCCTTGTCAATATCCGTGCATTTGCTGGTTCGGTCATACAACAGGATCACAAACCTCTCGATGATGCACATTGCATCATTTGGTATGTCACTTGGTGCGGAAGAAAGCTGAATCAGCGCCTCAGTTAATTCTGGCAGTACTGTCCAGACTGCCCATGCGGTCTTCTTGCCATGTCTAGCAAAGCTTGACACAGTATCGCATCCAGTTAGAGCATGGAACATTGGCAATGCACGAGCCTTCTCTGGTCCCAGTCCAGCTGCCATTTCATGTGCTGCTAGGTATCGGAAACTTCGGCCTGTTCCGAATGCCAGCCATAGTTTGTCTTCTGGTTGCAATTCCTGTACCACGGACACTGCCAGCACCACAACATCGGTGTCTACAGTCCGGATTACTATTGAATGGTGTCCGTGCTTAGCTGCGTGAGATGCATGCAGCAACATCCGACTGTCAGCCTCTTCATGGTTGCATGGGTCGAGTGAAGTTAGATCTGGTAGTAGTGGCTTGCTGAGCACTGCCTCTCCATCAGTAATGATGAGTTGCTTGTCCTCCTGGTCAAACCATTCCAAGAGAGCTGTTGAGAGAAACTTAAACAGCTCGGTCTTGTTGCTGTCCACTCGTAGGAAGTTCTGCCAGTTTCCTGGTATGGCTGCGGCGGCCACCACACGTCTCCGCACACCTTGTCCCGCTTTGCACGTGTACTGCCTTTCAGTGAATCAGCAAGGTAGGTATCCCATATCAGATCCAGGCGTGACACTGTTTGCAGCTTAGTAGATATATATGGAAAGAACATCTGATGTGCGTACTCTTCAAAGGTCTTTGATGCAGCCGGCTTCAGCATCTGGACGATAGCTGCCCCATCAAGTACAACACAGGTAGTGACAGGAGTCTCTGTCTTAGCATCGGATATTTCTTCCAAACATGTGATCAGATCACTCTTGGTACCAGTGAATAGGTTTCCCCCATCGGAGAGTGCAGGAGGACATGCCTGGTTCTCATGACGAAAAAATTCCTCAAGGTTTCCATCCCTTGTTTGGCAGCCAATGTACATTCGTGCGAAGAGGTCATGGTCATTCTTGACGGAGATGAGCTGTTGCTGACCTTTGCTCTTGCTTCTTGGAGTTGAAGTGCTGAACACCTTCAGCTTGTTACGAGGTATCGGGTCATCCACTGCCTTTGTTCTGTCCAACAGACACTCTCTGGTGAAAGCCTCGAACTGCTCTTGGCCAATCTTCTTGGCATTCATCACGGTCTCCACGGCAGCAGGACCTGCAATGTCCTTTGAATCCAGTATGAGTAGATCCTGGCTCTCCTCCTCGAATGGGTTCCCCATCTCCTCTATTACACCAACAAGAGATGAGACATCTCTCACAAATGAGGCCTGTACACTTGGAGTCTGATCATGATGCGTGTGTCTGCTGTTTGCCGTCTACAGTATTGGTTCCTGTCTTGGAATTCTTCGATCACCCTAGCAACTTCTGGTCCTGCAACCATCCAGCGACGAAGGCACTAGGGTTGTCAGTAAGCCCAACTGCGCCACCGTTCCTTTGATACAGGCATTATTCTGCTCATGTGCTTGGTCTGTTGGGATTGAAGAGAACACCCTCTGCATTTTTTAACCGTGAAGTGACCTTCGCTGAATTTGCTGGCTACGTTTGGGTGTTTGGTAGTTAGCTCGGCCATGTCCTTCAGGGCACTGGTATCCACCTAGCATAGTGGGTATGATCAGTGCGTGAAACAGGGACCAAATCTGTCAGAGCATCTGTTTACATCACAAACGATCCCTGCCTGAGAGAACGCACATATACTTGAACCGACAATTCTAGTTCCAGCACAGTTGCCCAGTAACGAAACTGGGGATGTTGTCTCGTCTCTGGTGACACCAGTCTTCAAACGCGGGAAGGTCCTCTGCTTCTCTGGTTTTTTTTCCAAACAGAAGCGGTTGTAGGCATGGTGTTGCAGGATGTACAGTGCTGCTGCAGTCACTTGATGTGCTCTTCTAGTGCGCAAGACATGAGATGCTCGCAAGAATGAGTCTGCTGTCCCTGCTGTCGCAATCTCAGCTTGCACCAGTGCTTGGACCCAACCACTTCCTTTCAGCCAGTCCCCAAGTGTCTTCAGTGCCGCCATCTCGATGTGGAGACCACCAAACATCACCACTATGTGGTCCTCACCATAACTATCTGGCCACTTCCACTGTATCTGCTTGGCCAAAGCAAACAGTGGCTGATCAAAGGTGATCACTGGTGTCTGTCCAGGATTCATGTGTTCTACAGCATTCTTCACAACGTCCATTGAATGGCGGATCATGGCTACAGTGTGAGCACACTCCATGAAGAGTGGGAGCAGTGATGTGGGGCAGATGCATCCAGCATTTGGTTGCTGTCGGCTAGCGTGAAATGCAGCCCAAATGTTTTTCATTGTCTACTGTACCAGTTTTATCTTCTAGGACCTTTTTTACATTGCTTAGCCATTGGTATTTTTCATGAGTCTTCTGTTGGAAGTTTCCTCTGGCCAATGAACTCTACTCTAGCTGCTAGTGACGGGGGTACGTCAGTTTAATAGTGCGGCAAGGGGGCGACAGTCTTGAACCGTGCATCTCCAATTCTCCTAGTCCCCATAACATACATTTGACACCAGAATCGAGTCAATAGCTTTTAGATCCACAGATAAGCGCAAATGTAGATTTTAAATGGTGGTCATTTGAATTCCAATATGGCGGAAATGAAGAGCGAATTCCGAGTGGCTCAATATCTGAAAATATTCGCTATATGTCATGTACATTTGTGCCAAATTTGTTGCTTGTATCACAAAATGCACAATACCTTAGCTATGCTGCCCCACTTAATGATTCGCAATCATTTTTAAATGGTTTGATTAGGTTTATTTTTATATTTGGTATTAATGAACTATTTTCCTTGTTCCGATATAAATATCTCCCTACTGAGGAATATTACTTAATACTTGACCGAGATGCATGCGTTCCGTGGTAACTTTATATAATATGGATTATTCATTATAATGATATATTCCTCACATAGGTTTCTACACACTTTATGATGCTAATAAAATGTTGTGTGTCATAAAATCAGACATAGAATAGTATTCCAGAAAGAGAAAATACGTTTCATTTCAAACTTTTAGTTTATTTTAATCATGCATGAAAAGTACTTAATAATTTTTTTTATACTAATAACGTGAAGATAATATATCAAAATACGAATTTGATTTTAAACTTATCGTTTTCTTTCCTTTAAATTCGTTTAATGATTACAAAAGTTTTCTCCTAACTTTTTATAATGTCCATAATTATGGATTTAAAAATTTTCCATCTCTTTGAGTTATTACCTCCGCCGCCGAAGGAGGTATTGTTTTTTCACTGGCGTTGGTTTGTTTGTTGGTTTGTTTTGTCAGCAGGATCACTCAAAAAGTACGGACGGATTCGAATGAAACTTTGTGGATTTGTTGTAAAGGCCAAAAGGAACAAGTGATTTTGGCATCTATGAGTGTCATATTAAGTGCAAAATGAGCTAATATAATAAATATTCAGTTAGCCTACCTGACAATAGATGTCGCTGTGCTGTTAAATCGGGTTGCCGTGGAGCGTCTTCCTCTTGGAAGGTCTCTCGAGGGGAACTCTCCCCCGTCCCTCTACGCCGCCCCAGTCGTGAAAATCCGCCTCGAAGTCTCATAGGACCCGGACGGCGGAGTTTTGCACTCTCTGAGTGTATATATGCCTCTAGTTTATTATGTTAATGCCTAAACATTCGATTTTTGTTGAAATTTAGTTTCGTTTGAGGTAGTTTTGTATTCATAATTAAAGTCATTGTTACTTCGACGCTAACCACTACATTTACAAGAAGATAAAATATCTAAAAATTATAAAATAAACACTTATTAAACCATTGTTTTATTATATATTAGGTTCCAAATAGAAACACGATGGCAATACTTGAAACCCATATGCACAAGTGTGTCTAGGAACAGTTTTGAAGAAAGGAATTATGTAGTTTCCGATATCTACTGCAGCTGCTATCAAAATTTCAGCTACTATTAAAAAAATAGAAAATCAAGATGGTAGAACCAGGATGTGAGGGGATATATACAACTGTTAGTAGGATAAGAAAAAAGGTTGTTCTCATAAATAAACATGATAGTATAAAAATTGATAACACTGTTTTCTTTATTTCCCTAAGTCAAATTGTCAGAGTGATAACCCATTATCGACAGTTTTTGGCTACTATTCTTCTTCTTTAGTGTTAGCGGCTTTTTATTCAAGTAGGAAAAAATAAGAGCATCCCGAGAGGAGATGGTCATGTTTTGGTCTACCCATTGATAGATCCTAGGCTCGATGGACTAATTATAATGCTTAATGCTTATTTATGCCCATCGAATGCAATTCTATCGACCATATAGGCAAAAAAATCCACTCAATTATTATTTATCCAAGCCAAAAATTATTTATAAAGAATAATTACATTTTAACATTTAGCAACTTTTATTACGTTTTTTTCGTTACATCGGTTATGTTTTACTTTTTAAAATTCTGATAGTTCTTTACAAAAATTATTGTGCTCCTTTAATAGCTTTTACATGATATTTAGTGGTCGATTTAATTGTTGACACATAATTAAACTAAAAATGTTTAATTATGTTTTTATTACGCATTGTCTCTGGTTTTTATGTATTTTTCTATTTTATTTACATAATATACGAATATGAGAAAAAGAGAAAAAGATTTGTGTATGACGTGGATGTAGGCCCATGATGAAGAGACTATAGGTACTTTTAAGGATATTTTTCTTCTCTCTGAATGAAGTTAACCCCTCAGCAGCCGTATGTGAAGTCAACTGCAAATTTATTGTGTCCTCTACTTTAAAAAAAAACCAATCACGCTTCAAAACACCCACTTTTTATTAATATCCTGAAATATATAAGGTATATATATGGTACAAACTCCATGTTCGTTTGTGTCTTTCTCGCAAATAAAAGAAAAAAGTAACATCATCATTAGGCAGAACACACGACCAAAAACTTTAATGCTCAATTACATAAAATACTTCCAGCCTTTCGTAGACAGCGATTGACTTTACAACGATACTTAACATGCTTTCGTAGACGTTTCATCTTCAAATACTTCATACAATTAATTTTAAAGACCTGAATGTTTCTTCAATTTGGAGCTCTAAGGACATTAATAGATCCTCCCTAAAAATACGGCCTTTAGACTTTAAAATTGTGAATGACTAGGCTCTAATAGTTCAAATGCCTACTCTGAACGTGCCACTTAGAAAGGAGAGCTGATCCTGTCTGCATTAGTTAGGTTTGTATCCCCTTTTGTCAAATTATCGAGCATCGATGGCATATCCTGGTGGTACGCAGTAGGCATTATAAATTACATCCCATCAAAACCTTAGGCAGAAAAATATGTTTTAAAGAGTGTTTACTAAGTTTATAGGTTTTTTATAATTAGTAAAATTTTTATAGATATTTTTATAAATTTTTAGTTGTTTTAAGTTGCATTTTGTTGAGATGATATTCTTCTCTACAGCATAAACTTTGAATTTCAATATCTATTTTGTACGAAATAAGAGTTAAAGTTACAAACAGTCACCAAAATTGTTCTTAAAATCACAGTTAAAAACTTATTCTATCCTTTAAACTTAGAAATGTTTTTTGACGTCGTATTACTCGTATCAATATCGATTTATGATTTGAATTTGTGTTAGATGAGCGGTGAACATATGAGGTCTATATTGCCACAATAATAATAATATATAAAATGCTGTCATAGGTGATTCAATATATTTCATCAATACAAGTTCAAGGATCTGTCCCAGTACTTGTCCCTACTCAGGAAACCAACTAAAATTTATTCATCTATATCACACTGTAACAAAAAAAATATTTAGTCTTACGTTGGTATGTTCTTAATATTAACAATTATATTATTTCACTTAAATTATCAACTCTTCATTCTATATTTGTACCTTTGCATGCCACGCAATATCGGTGTGGAACATGTTTAAGGCTTTGAGGTCGGTCACGACCCTTCACGCGGACCGCAGCTCAGGCCATTAGACGCACGCGTCCCCAAATAATCCATGCTACATTTTATTTTATTTGTTCATAGTTTTTCCTTTCAACATATATTTACTGTTTTTTATTTATTATTTTAGACTAGTTACAAATGTAAATAATAGGCCCTATGGCAAAATATACTCGATTACACATATCCTTTATAAATACATTTATTTTTTTGAAATATATATATATTTTTTCATGAAGAATGGGGCAAAAATAAATGTTTCAAATAATTGAAGTCACACTTCCTTGCTTATACAGGCCGTTTCCTTCAGCTTGTAAAAGTGTGACCAGCCGGTGGCAGGCTTTTTTCTGTTGTTGTTCATAGGAGATTGAGAACAGAAAAAACATTCCCTCGTCAGCTTTACATGATTGAATGTTTCAAGGGATCATTTTCACAGACGGACGTCTCACTCAAGGGGGGCAAGGGCTGAACACCCCATGCAGAAAGACACAACAACAATATTATAATGATAATAAAACAGGGGGAGAAATGAATGATATTCTCATTAAGTTTTTTTTTTGAAAAAATAGATATATCTTAGTATACACCAAAACAACAACCAAAAGGATTCTAAATCCGTACATTCAGATAAGTATCAATGACAAACTGACCAATTTGTATTTTTCTTGCTATATAGACAGGTGTATATAAAGCTTTAAATATATTCAAGCTGCAAAGAGAAGAGAAAAACACCTCTTTAATTTCAAGCTGTGGAATCCCTAAAAAAATAACAACATAATTGAAAAAAGGAAGAAAAAATACTTAAAGCAAAACTTTCATTAGACAAACAACTTATGCATATATATTTTTTTCCTCTTCTCATATAATAATAAAATAACGAAGAACAATAATGCTCAGTGTTCAAATAAGATGTCCTTAGAGAAATCTATTAGATGTTGTTTATTTTTTTCCACATGATGCTTGTGTTTTTTTTTTGCTTCTTTTGTTGTTTTTCATTATTGTCATTCCTTTTGTTCTGAGGCATTTGTTTTTGGGGGGTACCCTTGATGTACATAAAATGTATTTCATTTGTGTATGCAGATATTTCAATAATTCTTTCCCTCCCTCCCTCAAGAGTCTTTTTTGCAAGAAAATAAGAGGGATTTAATTTCTTTGTCTTTTTGTTGATATATTATGTATCTATTTTCTTAGTTAAAGAAATATGATTAAGTAAATTATATCATGTTGAGCATTATTGCATTAAAAAAAGAAAACAAACCCAAAAAAAGTCTTGAATATAGAGTTTTCCCTTTATTTTAGAGATGAATTTAAAAATAATAATAAACTAGAGGCATATATACATTCAGAGAGTGCAAATCTCCGCCGTCACGGGGTCCTTATGAGTCTTCCGAGGCGGATTTTTCACGACTGGGGCGGCGTAGAGGGACGGGGGAGGGTTCCCCTCGACGGAAATTCCGAGAAGAAGACGCTCCGGCACCCGATTTTACAGCACAGCGACATCTATTGGCAGAGTAGGCTAACTTGAAATATTTATTAGTATTTAGCTCGTTTTGCATCTTAATTCTGTACTCCGAGATGCCAAAATTTAATCACTTGTTTCTTTTGCCATTTCCAACAACTCCACAAAGTTTCATCCGAATTGTTCCATACTTTTTGAGTTATCTTGCTGACAAACAAACAAACCAACCAACAAACCAACGCCTGTGAAAACAATACGTCTTTCGGCGGAGGTAATAATATATTTTAGCTAAATGAATCACTATTTAAAAAAGATTTGCTTTTATTTGACTTTGTAACCCTCCTTCACTCATTAGAAAGGGAGATGTGATACCTCCTAAGTCTATCCTTTATGAGTACAATCTAAAGGGAATTATGGATCGATGAGAAGTCACTGAGCCCCTTATGACGATGAGAAAGCATCGGTGAGAGTCACTGGGTCTCTTCTGAATGATATGATGAAGGATAGGGCGAATCTTCATCCAAACAATGAGAAAATAATCATTGAATATGCGCTAGGATCGTTGGAGAGTACCTCATATTTTTTTTTATTGTTTACATTTTTGTATTCTATGACTTTAATTATATTAAATACCTATAAAAACAGTATACATATGAACTTTTAGTGGTTAGTGATGATAAGCACCTCTCAGCCCTTCTTGACATGGATTATTGCTTACTCTTTCTTGTTTCCATGGTCTAAAGTGAACATAGTAATAAAGTAATTGGCTTGTATAATTAATAGTGTTGTATTATTATATATTTTTTGTTGTACATATTACAGTTATAACTTTTTGCTACTTCCATTATGATAAAAAAAATAATAGATTATAGTAAATAATGAAATGGATTTATTTAAGCAGATAATACATTACTACGATATCAGTTTAAAGACAGTTTGGAGAGGCTAGCTTCCTAGGAATTTATAGACATACGTCAGAGTTTTGGTATATCACAGTTCTGGAGCTGCTTTCCGGATTTTCGTTATGTAACATGTAACTTCGATACATTTAGCTGACATTGGCATAATGAGACCCCTTCGTTCCTTTTTCATCACGCGAAACGAGTATTATTGAAGACTGTCTCATAACAATATGGTTGACTGTCGGGAACCTTGAAGTGAGTCTGGAGTGTTGGGATTGATAAGGAAATTTTCAGCATGGCCATGCCGATAGAAGATTATATGGTAGTAAATGAAAAATAAATATCCAATTGCATATGTATATAAACTTAAAAAAATAGATTTAAAAATCAATTCATGGAGAAAACGCCTTACTCTTAGACGCATCACAATCTGAGCAATATAAACAGTCGCATTTTTATAAACATCGTGTACTTTACTTACATAAATACATCATTTGTATTTTGAGTAAGATGGTGTTTATATAATGTCTAACATATTATCACACGTGTAAAGGTTATGCAAACAAATTCCTGTGGGGGTTTTTTTTTTTGCTGTTGCAAAGAGTCCTTGTTTTTATCCATATTGAAAAGGGAGGATTTCTCAGGTTAACTCGTTTTTGAAATTCATTTGGATATCCTTTGATTTTTACCTCCGCCGAAGGAGGTATTGTTTTCATGGCATTGGTTTGTTGGTTGTTAGGTTGTGGTTTTTGTCAGCAGGATAACTCAAAAAGTACGGAACGGTTTGAATGAAACTTTCTGGAGTTGTTGAAATGCCAAAAGGAACAAGTGATTAAATTTTGGCATCTTTAAGTGCTTTTTAATATGCAAAATGAGCTAAATACTAAAAATATTAATAATGAAATGGGGTCTCTATTCAGGGAGTAGGAAAGAACAAACGCTTAAAAAATATTCATTGAGTAATATGTTCATTTATCAGCTAAGGACTACGTCACTGGGTGCTTAAACTTCTTTCTCTTCCCGTCTTCCTCTATATATATTAAATAAATATAACGCTAATATTAAGAGCATGATGGAGAAAAGAAAGAAGTTTAAACATCCAGTGACGTATTTCTAAATTGACGAATAACTAGTATGACGTCAATGGATGTTTTTAGGATGGCTCTCTCCTCAACTCATTATTCACCAAACACACCTACTTATGTAGACATATATGATTGGATTGTAATTCCGTTAAGTGATTCATTTGGTGGGGATCGGCGGAGGTATGCACTCTCTGAGTGTATATATGCCTCTAGTTTTATTATTAAAATTAAACGCCAGGAAGGGGAATTTTAGCGACAAGTAATTATTTATCCATCACTCTCATATTATATTAAGATGTTTTTTTCGTTATTTCATGCGTTTGTCAACTCATTATTTTTTAAAATCCCAATGGGAGATATACAGTTATTCAATCAGTTAATAAAATATTAACAATCAACAAAAAAAAAACACAGTTTATATCAAGGACTAAAAGGAGAAAGACATGTAATATGAAATATGGTTAAAAAAACACATTGTTTATAAAAATTATGATGTAAATGCATCTTAAAATGTTTCCAGAGTATCATATATTGTTTTAAAGCCACCTCCGCTATCCTTGTGGAAAATTTGTGGTTCTTGAACCTGGCCTTCGCCAGAATAGATTGAAGTTTTGTAATGACTTCCGATGCCAGTCTCAGTTTCGGATCCTACTAGTAAGCCATGTCAAGCTTTTGTCAACTTATTAACGTGTTTAACTCAGATGTTTATTTATGTATATATCTTTAATAAATATTAACTAAAAGGTT
>CP045892.1:32942083-32982790 GCA_013387185.1 Caligus rogercresseyi
GGTGAATTGCAAAAATCTTTGACTCTTTTTTTCTAACCCATACAAAAAAGTTATGTAGTACAATAAAAAGTTTTCTCGTAACTTAAGGATATTTGGAAAGCCCACAATGGAAGAGAATCCTTGCAAAACAGGGATCAAATATATTGTTTGCATTCATTGGTAAACTTTGGTGCTAGTTGGATGTCTAAACTATAATATTTGGTAAAAGAATTTAATATAAAGGGGATTTTGATGTAAGCTTGATTCCCACGTTTTTTTTATTTTTTTTCTTTATTAAAAAATAAGTTTTTCTTGCCAACAGAGACGTTATACCTTTTGTTACAACTGACTCAAATCGTTTAATTTAAATAAATATTTATTGCAGCATAAATTTTACTCCATATATCTTAAGATATTTAATAATTGAAAATCACCTCTCGTGAGGAGGCGAACCTTCCCTCAAACTATAAAGTCGAACAAGGTTATGAACTGAGCCAAGGCGTTTCTATATTTTAAACGTTATGCAAAGCCATATCAATGGAATCCTTTTCTTAGTATGGCACAGATAAATATATCTTTGAATTTGAGGGTACCTAATATTCCAAAAAAATAGTATCTGTCTTCGAACTCACCTAGCATCTATTACACTAAATAAACTATTCGAAATAAAATATCTGTCTGTTATATATTATATATATTTATATATATATATATTTGTTTTCTTTTTTTCATTTTATACTGTTTTTAGATTAAATAATCAATAATTATAAAATAATATAAACAATAAAATAGCAATAACAAATGTCTATTCAATATAGAAACTTTATCTGTTTTAAAATATCCTTCGACTTTTTAAAGTAATTGAAATATGATTGCAGAAATAATGCTAGACTAAATATTTTGTTTAGATTAAGTTCTAGTCAAAAAAGTGTTTATCAACTTTTGTTCATGAAGCATTCTTTTCGAGATTATTTGATATTCCTTGGAATAAACTTTTCTGTAAATATTGGTATATAACTAGTTAGTATCTTATTAATTCATTAAAAATACTTAATTGGAAAATAAGAACTTAATTTTCTGTTCTTTTTGAACAATTATTTAAGTTCATGTCTACAAAATATATATATATATACACTAATTGCTATACATAATCATTTGCTGAGTTATTGCATGCTGTCAAGAAGTACTTAAGCTGATTTAATCAAACGCCCTTACTTTGGTCTTCGTACTGCAAAATAAAATAAAAACTTGTTAGTAGCTCATTGCATGGTATAAATAATAAAAATGAATACTGGATTAATTATCATTAGAATGTCAGAAAAAAAATTTTATTCAAATTTGTATTTCTTTGAAAAATAGTTAAACGATGTGGTTTTTTTTTGCTTATTTGGGTCAATGGAAATGTAGTATGCGTGTGTTTATAAATTAGAATTATAGCTTGTAAATTAGTCTATCGACCCGATATCTTAGTGTGCGGTACACTAAAATTGAACTTCATCTTTTGGGAGTCGAGCCAGTGCCCTCGACTTTAAGAGTCGAGCACGCTTTACATGAGCTAACGTTCTCCCTGTGTGTTGAAAATAATTATTATCTAAAACATCTCCAGAGCGAATACTTGACGGTCAATTATTAGTTTATAATACATATGCCCACGAGATTAAGCATTTATTTGGATACGTACAGAAAACAAATAATAGATACGCAAACAAAATTTAAAATAAGGAAACTTACAAAAAAATCAATTAGGAAAATATAAAAATAATAGACTTTTTAGCCTTATAGTTAACAAATATTTATAATACAATTAGTTAAACTTATGTAGTTAGTTTTTTTGGCCAATTGATAGCCTCTAATGTCCTCATTAATAATGCTATTTTCAAACAATTTGCTACAAAATGTAGGTATGATTGCAAGAGTTTCAATTAGTTTTATGTTTTATGTATTTCCAAAATTAAAACGAGATGTGCAGTTTTGAAATTGTCGTTTTTTAATGAAAATACCCCAAAAATGACTATTTCAAAACATTAATATCTCGTTCAATTTAGATGTACATAAAAACTAGTTACAAATTTAAAATTCTTGCATTCATAACTACATTTTGCAGCACATTGTTTGAAAATAGCCCTCATATTGAGGACATCACAGGTAATCGAATGGTGAAAAAAAAATACTACATAAGTTTACGACAAACTTTGGGTTCGTTGAGGAGACACTTCCCATTATTCGATTTCGTTCAAAATTTCACAAGATGATCTCTATACACTAAGGAAAAATCTTAGGAAGTTGGTTATCCCACCCTTTGTCGCAAATTATATGATAGTGTACGTTGTTATTTTTATAAATTGAGTTGATAGGTCTTTAAGGGGCATTTAATTTTTACTACAATGGTAATTTATGTTTTTCATAATACAATTTGTCCTTTGAACGTTTTATAAATAATTTTATATATAATTTGTATATAATTATGAAATAAATAAAGACCTTGCTTTTGAGGGCAAAAAAAAATCTTAGGGGCAGCCCAACTCTCAATTCTTAAGTACGTAAAATACGAACACTCTATATATATATAAATATTAAAAAATATATATACATACATATATATATATATATATATAACTTAGGGCCCAACTATTTAAAAAAATACGAAATATGAAACCAAATACAAATTTATTTTAGTTTTTCGCACTCACATAAAAATTGGCATACTATATCTTGCCTTTCCTTCCTTAAAAACAGGCATTGTGTCAGGAGGCACCATAATAAATGAATATTTAATTCAAAAATATTTTATATTCATAACTTATGTATATCATCACTACAAAAATGATTATGTACGTATTATATATATCTAATAAAAAAGGGATATACTTAATATCCATCTGTGTATGGTTATATCAATCTTAATGAATATTCTCTCCATTATTATTATTATTATCGTTCTTCTCGCTCACAAATTGTAGAATTCTTCATTAAGTGTAGCTAATTGAATAGTAAAATATGTGTACAGTTACAACCCAGAATAAGCTCCGCCTCATTATTAATATATAAATGTATGTAGAAATGAAGGAGAAGAAGAGAAAAATGACGAAGAGAGAAATGACGAGAAGAGGTTTGCCTCTGGTTGTGTCTTAGGGAGTATTAGATATGGATCTATTAATAAAAAAACAATTCGTCTGAGTCCTTGGAGTACAAGGGAGAAGAAAAAAAATGAATAAAGGATTAAGTTTTGTGTTTCTGTATTCCAACTGGAACATTCATAATATATAAATCATATAATATAAGTACATCATGCTTGTTCGTAGTATTCCACTGTGTGGTATAGGTCTCAACCATGGAGATATAAATATATAGAGAGATTATTCCCTTCAATAGCAAAAAAACATCGTTCAGCTGTATTCTGTGTGTTCAAAATAAACAAAGTAATTTGATCTACGTCATCGTAAGCTGATCATAGAGATAGATTCTATCTCTATGATCAGCTTACGATGACGTAGTACAATTACTTGTTAATATTGGACACAAAAATACAGATGAAGGGAATAAGCTCTTTATATCTTTTTATCTCTATGGTCTCAACAAAGACGATAAACTGTTTGAAGAGTTCTTGATGACGTAGGTCGACCTAAAATGGCTGACCTGATCGGTAAAACTATTAGGTATTTAGGGAAAAAGGAAATCTTAAAATAAATGCCATTAATGTTCTCACCCTATGTTATGTTTTATGTAAAAGTATACATATAGGTGAAAAGGTGACGTTATGAGCCTCCAATCAATTGCGAGTAATTTTGTTCCAATTATGTTCATTTTAATTGTATATCTAGTCTTTTTTCGGTTAAAAACATTTTTCCATAAATGGCAAGGTCTTTATTTTATTCATATAATACAATATTTTTATATAAAAAGGGGGAGATTTGTTTTTGGTAAAAAAGTGAATAAACATTATAGTGTTAAAACACTTTATTTGGTATCTGCTTAAATTTTGTACAGTGTAAAAATGTACAAATACATAAAGTTATATACACGAACAGAGTAATTCTTTTCTGGGCAGTTGCGAACATTCATAAATGAGCATTTTAGTTCACGTTACATGCCCTGAAGAATAACTTTTTATAAAGGACACATTATTTATAATATTGTTTAAAAACTCGCGAAATATTTTTAAAATCCTTTTTTATAACTTTCATAAAATGCTACGATCTTGCTGCCACATATTATGACACCAGCCCATTTCCACATTGGCGCTCCTATATCCAGTTATAATTAGATATAACAAAGTGGTAATCCTTACAAACAACAAAAAACGATGATTTTTTCAATTGAAAACAATTTTTTCTACATACAGCCAACAATCAAAGTGATGATCCATGTATTGCAAGATATTATGACACAAAATAAACATTTATTCTTGAGTATGATCATTTATTCAATCCATATGAATAGGGGACTAATGTTTTTATTCAGTCAAATGGGCATCGAGTTATTATATAGGTCAGTGAGTCAATAGTTAAATACTATGTCTAAAGGAACAACAAACGAAGAGGAATATGATGTTAACACAAAGTGACGCCATTTTGAGTTACTGCTTTGTTATGAAACATAAACTAGGATGACATCATTGGAAATTTATTGCTGGATTCCTTTTTATATTCCCAAAAAACAATTTAATTGTTTCACCAAGTGGACGAGCAGAGTTGATGTACGACATCAAAGAACTCTTCAAGTCGAAACAATTTTCTTCTCGGTTGAACATTCAATTATCATGTAGGTCAGAGCTTTGACTGTTCATGGGGATGTCAACTAGTATTCCTTTCATTTTTTATATTCTTCATGGACTTTAAGAATATTCTGGTTGACATCTATGAGGTGGGACACATAGAATTAATTATAAACAACCAACAGCTTTAAAAAAAAGTCCTGCCGCCCACCACTCTGCTTTTGAGGTCAAAATTCCTGATTTGAGAGTGTCAACATGGAAATGGGCTGGAGACCTCATTAAATTTTATCCAAATAGTTCAAAATTATATTGGAACGACATCAGAAGGATTTAAGAATGCATCGCCGTTTTATATTAAATACAAATTAGTTTATCAATTGTTTTTTTATATATATGTTATGGTTAATAGATGGGAACATAGAGAAATAAAGATAAAGGAACTTATTCCTTTCAAACAGAGAAACATTGTCGTTCAGCTGTCGCGCATTGCCCAATATAAACAAACTAATTTGTACTACGTCCTCGATAGTTGATCATAGAGATATAAATATTTGTTACTATTGGGCGTATGACGTATTCCTCATAAGAGTCCAATAAGCCCTCTATGTCTTTATATCTTTATGGATGGAAAGGAGGGCATCACTTCAAAGGATTCGCCAATGACGTCATGGATATAGGCCCATGAGAAGAAAATATTAGTATTTTTAAGGATGAGTCTGCCATGAGTGAAGGGATTATTTATTGGATAATCTACGACATATATGAGGTGAGACACATTGAATAATTATAAACAATTAACAGCTTGAAAAAAAAAAGTTATATAAAATCATGGGCATATTCGAAAAAAGGTTTTTTATTATTCCATATATCCGATCCGCCTTTTGTGCCTACCACAGCGTTTGACCACTTCTTAAATGCCAGGCAAGCTGTGGTGAGGACATTTAGATCAATGTCTTCCCATAACTCCTCCAATACGGCCTTAATCGCTCCCGAATTTACGTGTTCTTCGTGGACGCCAGAATTGAATAAATTGAAGTTTATAGTACTCAAGTCTGGTGAGGAAAGCGACCACATATCCAAAGACCAGAAGTGCTCAAAGGAACGCAGACACAAGTCCTGAACTAACTTTACTCATTGAAATAGTTCACCATCTTACAATACGATTCCCTTCTTTGCTGTTTTTTTGTCCAAGCAATCATTGGCTTGCTTATTATATCATGGTAACCCTTTTGATTAAACTGTATCCCCTCTGGAATGAAATAAGAATAGTTTTGCCTACCAAAGGTTATGACGTCAGTCCACACCATGACTGAAATGGTTTATTCATTTTTGATAGATATAAAATCCATACTTTCTTATACTTTGTGAAAAAAACTATTTAGGAACGAATATCACAAACAATTGTACGTATTTTTATAGCTCAAAACAGTAATATATTCATGAGCTTCTTGGATCTTATTATCAATCATGAGGTTGTAAGTAATTGGATATAATTGTTTTAAATATTTTATGATAAAAAACCCTGCTACAATGGATAGATTGGTGGCTATTGAGGTAATAGATTCCATAAGGGGTGCGATAGCCGTGCGTGTTAAGGGGATTTCAACTCTCAATGTTGGGGGCGCAGGTTTGAATCCTGAGAGGATGGTCATTTTGGTCTACCTCATTGATAAGATCCTTGGTTCGATAGACTAATTTTATGCTATAATGCTTATTTATACCTGTCGGATGCAATTCTATCGAACCATATAGGCCCCAAAAAAAGATTCGATCGAAAATATTTTTTTCCACCTTTAAATATAAGTTTATTATGTTGCAAAACAAACAAGTTAATATTATTATTTAAATTCAAATATTTTTAATTTCTTCTATTTTCATTTGAAATTTGTAATCTAAAATATCATCATTTATTGTCAAAATGATTTCATAAGACGACCTCATTTTACTATAATAAAAAAATAATAAATGAAGATTATACTGACACAACGTTATTCATCCGCATGATGAAATGGCAGTTTTGTTTTAGTTGTAAATGTTAGTTAACTACTTGTAAAGCTGGAATATTTTCTTAGTAATAGTACATTATACATAAATCCGTGAAATCAAATGCTTCAGTGAGTGCGGAATGCGTAGGAATTTTGTTTCGTCATTCTTTAAATTATTTAGGGGGGAGTGCCAGGCGAAGGGGTTACAGTATATATATACAGACAGATTAAGTTTCCTACAGAATGATTAACTACTATTGTATAATGAGACAATAGAGGGGACAAAGTGTTCGTTAATATGTTTTGTTTCACTACCTCAGATTGGTTTCTGATAGTTGGTGTGGGTGTCAATGATTTAAGATCTTTCTTTATGATTCTGGTTGATTGTGGTAGGGTAACTTTTGCAGCAGGCTCACGAGTGTTTCGTTCAAGGACTCGGTTTGTTCAGACCCTTATCTTGGGCAACATAATCAATTGTCATTATCTCCTGGCACGCTCAGGGATTGCCCTCTTATACAGGTCATAATTCTCACGATTGAAATATTTTCTCCATCTTTATATAGTAAAGAGGACAGAATAGATGCAAGGATCTCGTTGACTGTCTTGGCGAGCTTGTATCGGATCAAGAAGAAGGAGCGAATATATAAAATATCGACATTTTATAAGAACAAATAAATTGTCATTTTTATATTTAGGTCATTACTTTTTAACAGTAAATCTGAACTATCATGTTCATTTATGTTTTTACGCAACTGTTGAAGAGAGTTTTTATTTATTATATTTGTATTTTAGTGTAGTATGTATTACACTGTATTGTTTGTTATAAATATTGAATAAAACTTCGTGACCGAAAAAAAGAAACAGGAGCGAAAATCATGTGTCTCCATTAGCAGCGGCGACAGTAGTGACAGATATTTATGGTACGACGTCAACTATTTAAACCACTAGTGTGAACCACTCAACCTCTCCGAGTCGATAAATATGTAATAAAAACATATGCTTATTTGGAATTATTAAATATTATCTATTTGATATTCAAAATTAACGGATTAATATTTTTCTTTAAGGCCAACTCTAACATTTTTTATATTTTAATACTTATTTTTATAAGAAATAATTTTAATTAGTATTAGACGTACATAAATTATATAAAAAATACATATACAACACAAAACAAAAAGAACACAACTACACAGTAGTAAAGTATTCTTATACATATGAATTATATATATAAATACTTCCTATTCAGAGACTATATTTATAACAATATATTTAATTTTTAATTTTCTGTAATATTAGAATTGATAAAAAAGAAGTGTAAAGCTATTCAGTAATTATTTTGAAAAAACCATATTAGTTACAATATGGTTTTGTTCTTATATTTTTATTTGAAAAACTATTTATTCTCCCAAAAACCTTGAAATCATAATATTCTTTGCGACGTCATTATTTAACAAAAATGACGTCATAGGCCTTTGACGTGTCGGAGATACAAACATTCTTGACCACATCAGTTGTCATGGTTGATCAAAAACAGCTCATAGACGGCTTCAGAGCACTGGCATTGCATTGAGTGATTGCACAGATTTCACTCTCCATTCACTGATATATGCTTTTATTCCAGGGGATTCATCTTCAAAATACTAATTGGTGCATCAACTTACTTTTGCAGCTGAGTGCGCCATCTGATTGAAAGTTTATATTCAAGTGCTTCTAAATAGCAGAAAATATATCTCTGTTATTTATAAATCCGCGGAATTACTCATCAAACAGTTGACACCGATCTAAGCGGTTGATATCACATAACTATTTGTATAGAATATGTCAAGCATAATCAGTGCAGTTTAGGGATTGTCAAACACGTTCGGCATCTTATTGAATTACAATGAGGCTCTGGACGACGGTATTGACACTATAGTAAGAAAAAATCGAACAAGAATATTTTTAAAACCTCTAGACAAAAATCCGTACGTGTATACAAAAAATATTGGAACATAATGTGCAGAAAGACCCGCCCCGACCATTATAAGTCCATTGAAATGAATTGTTTGGATAATAATACTATATATATATATATATTGCCACAAAATATAGGTATGCTCACAAGGATTCCAAATTAGTTTTAATTTTTTTGTACATTCCAAATTCAACGAGAAATTTAAGTGTTGAAATAGTCATTTTTATGGACAATACCTCAAAAATGAACATTTCGAAACTTTATTATCTCGTTTGATTTTGGATGTACATAAAAATATAAACTGATTTGGAATCCTTGCAAGAATACCTACATTTTGCAGCAAAGTGTTTCAAAATAGCATTGAAATTAAGGACATTAGAGGCAATCGAATGGCGAAAAAAATACTACATACTACAACTTTTGGGCCCGTTGAGCGGACACTTCCCATTATTCGATTCGTTCCAACTTTCACAAGATGATCTCTAAGCACTAAAGTAAAATCCTAGGGGGAGCCCGACTCTCAAATCCTAAAAACGGGAAATAAGAATCACCCTAATAGATATATATATATATATATAATAATACAATAATAAGGCAATATATATTTAATTTTGTGGCAAAAAACATTTTGCCAGCATTTAACAAGCATTTTGCAGTATGTATTCAACACTCTCCACTTGTAAATACATAAATACATTGTAAAATAATAATTATTTTGTAGGCAACGCAACTTTTAATTAGGTACAAAGTTATGCTTATGTTGCCGTTATTTGCATAAACAAAGTAATTAAATCAAGCACGCTGTTACTTTTGGGAGCAAAATATTGCTTATGCAGAATGCAAAACAATATATAAACAACATGGATTAATAATGAATTACACTCTATGAAAAGGCAAGTGATCTTGATACAGCAAAATCTTTAATTACAGTTATTATGAACAGGATCCTTATTTTCTTAATAATATGTATGTCAAAATTTAATCCCAAACTCACAAAACAAAGCTTGGTTTTATTCGACAACTCTATTTTCTTTTTCTTTTCTTGTGTTACAGTGGAGTTTAGAACTAGCACCCCCAGATAATCACCCCCGGACTAGATCCCCCGGACATTTACCCTCCGCGCCATTCACCCTCGGTACTAATATTTTTTATCTCTTAAAGTTCACTTATGAAGTTATCCATGTTTTCTTTATGACAAAAATACATTTGTGTTTAAAACCTATGATCCTAATATCGACCATATATTTTCTATGACTGATAATAAGAACAAAATTTTCAAACACTAATGCAAAAGAATACATAGTTACTTTATAAATGGACTTTAAGGGATAATAAATATTTGTTACGGGGGGGGGGGGGGTAAATGCTGGGGGATGCTAGTCTGGGTGGTGGTTGTCCTGTTACGGTTACAGTCAATGTGATGATCCATTTATCGCTAGGTATGACGAATCAAAATAAAAATCAGTATTCCCTGAAGGTTGAGGAATTGTTTTATGTATTTGATATACATAAGTAATATACCAGGAAGGCCATTCAAAGGATTCGAAAATTATTTGGATCGAGGCTCATTAGACGATCAAAAAATGTGTTGTGAGGAATCACTTTCATTTTCCTAATTTAATGTTTACACCTCAAACAACCTCGAATGAAGTTCCAATTGCATTATTACCTCCGCCGAAGGAGGTATTGTTTTCACTGGCGTTGGTTTGTTGGTTGGTTTGTCAGCAGGATAACTCAAAAAGTACGGAACGGATTCGGATGAAACTTTGTGGAGTTGTTGGAAATGCCAAAAAAAACAAGTGATTGAATTTTGGCATCTCTGAGTGCAGAATTAAGATGCAAAATGAGCTAAATACTAATAAATATTTCAAGTTAGCTTACTTTGCCACTAGATGTCGCTGTGCTGTGAAAATCGGGTGCCGGGAGCGTCTTCCTCTCGAAATTTCCGTCGAGGGGAACCCTCCCCCGTCCCTCTACGCCGCCCCAGTCGTGAAAAATCCGCCTCGGAAGGCTCATAAGGACCCCGTGACGGCGGAGGTTTGCACTCTCTGAGTGTATATATGCCTCTAGTTACTATTATTCGACCTCTGTTTCTTTCCAACAATCACGTCAAAAGAAAAAGGTCTCTTTATAAATATTAAGGAAATAATAATGACCGAATACGTTGGCAGTAATTACATCGGGAACATTCCAGACATCTGCCTAGGTGACACGAATGGACTAATTACTTACACCAAAACATGTTACTGTATGACCATGGCAAGAGCCAATGATTTCAATGATCCTTCATTCGTTATGCTGGGAGTTCAGAGATGATACGATAGAGACGGTATACATAAAAAGAAATGATATTAACTAATATTACAAAAGTTGGGATGTTTTTTTTATTTTATTTCTTCAATGATTAATTTTAAGATAGAAAAGTTTAATGATATATATTTTAGAGATAACTAATTAAATTTATATATTTAAATTATAGTATTAACTTCGTTTTGAACATATATTTACTCTGTCCAAGTGTTTTTTAGAAATAAAAAATGCGTTATTTTTTCAACAATCTTCCTAAAAATAGTATTTTTAAGATAAAAAATTGATAAATTTCAAATTAACTAATTGCATTTACTTTTTTCTACTATCCACCTTTCACTATTATTAAAATATCTACAAATTAGAAGATTCACTATAAACTTTACTTAACAAATTAATATTATCTGTTTATGGTATTACTCTCCATAATATGTTTGATAAAATATTGTTTGACAGATTTTTCGTTTCTCCTTATTGTTACGATAATAGATATACATTATATAAAAATACAATATATAAGTAAAATATACATTATAGATAATTATAATAATAAAAATTAAACAAGAGGTATATCAATAAAACATATCATAAGGGTAACTATTTAAAATATTTCACTATTTGTTCATAATTTTGAAATATTTTTTTATTTTGAAGGCTAAAATTTGATGACGTTTCCCGTAAGAAATCATTAATACTCGGAGACGGAGGGGATCTGAGGGAGGGGGCGGTGTATCGGGCGGCAGCAGAGACCATCACAGACCGAAGAATGGACGGTATTATAATTTCTTTTTTTATCAAATAACTCGCTATACAGGCTTTGGAGTTTGAAAGAGATAATTCTATTGCTTGAATTTTAGGGGAATGTTTCCTTTTTCTTTAAGAGACCGAATAGGATCGTTGCTTTGGTATATTTGTCGTCGTTGGTCTTAAATCCCTTCACGTTGAATGTCCAAAACTTTGTTTCTTAATACTTTTAATGCATTAATTTTTAATATTTTATTTTTGTTAAGGGTTTGATATTGAAATATATTGGTTATCTATATATTTGCATGTGTAATAGTTCTAAACTAGAGACATATATACACTCAGAGAGTGCAAACCTCCGCCGTCACGGGGTCCTTATGAGCCTTCAGAGGCGGATTTTTCACGACTGGGGCGGCGTAGAGGGACGGGGGAGGGTTCCCCTCGACGGAAAGTCCGAAAGGAAGACGCTCCGGCACCCAATTTCACAGCACAGCGATATCTATTGGCAGAGTAGGCTAACTTGAAATATTTATTAGTATTTAGCTCATTTTGCATCTTAATTCTGCACTCAGAGATGCCAAAATTTAATCACTTGTTTCTTTGGCATTTACAACAACTCCACAAAGTTTCATCCGAATCCGTTCCGTATTATTTGAGTTATCCTGCTGACAAACAAACCAACCAACCAACAAACCAACGCCAGTGAAAACAATACCTCCTTCGGCGGAGGTAAATATGTCTAAAAATATTATTAATATCTTATAATTCAAAACCTGTTGATATAGCTTCATTGTCCTATAAAAATGCTTCCCTGTATTAAAAACATTCATAGTTTTCTTTGTTCTGTTGTCAAATGCTTTGAGTTTGTCTCTGCTTTAAATTACTACTGTAGGACCATAAATTAATAAAAACTTAATTATGGCATTCATACAAAGAAGAAAAAAGTTATTTTTATTTCTTTTTATTTCACTATCAATGTGAACTATAAAAAGGTCATTTTGGTGTCGAACATCCTATAAAAATAAGATCTATTTAATAACCTTTTGTATGTACTAAACCAAGATTATCATCGTTTACAAGGTTTGTGCAGTTAAATATACGCAGAATCATCACTGTCAAGATGTTTTGCATTATTTGTGAAGGTTATAGAACATTATATATATAAATATATATATATATATATATATATATATATATATATATATATATATATATATATATATAATATATATATATATATATATATATATATATATTATATATAATATATATAAGGGACAGGGACACCTTTTTTCGCCGGGACCCGGGCGGGACTTAAATTTTTCAGCCGGGCCGGCCAAAACTGGGCTGGAGCTTATACACAACACATATATATATATATATATATATATAGATTATATATATATATATATACATATATATATATATATATATATCAGGAAACGACAGGACACATTTTTTTCGAGACCGGGCGGGACTTAAATTTTTCAAGCCAGGCTTGGCCAAAACCGGGCTGAGACTTAATATATATTTTTCGGTCCTTCGACATTCTGAAGTGACGATGTTTTTTAGAAAATAAAATTATCAGAAAAAGTGTTCACGTTTTTTTTAGAAATAATATTTCGAAAATTATTTTCTAAAAAAACGTCGTCAGTTTATGAATGGACAAACGAAACAAAGTATTTGAGTCCCGGCCCGGTGTCTAAAAACACCGGGACGCTAAAAAACAGCCGGTACCCGGTTGTTTCCTGATATATATAGTATTTGGTAATGCAGATTGGACTGCTTGTGACTAGGGGGATCATTTTGCAATATGGTATTTTTAGCCTAGAGAAGTAATCAGTAGCTATTTAAATTTGATTACTAAAAATCATATAATTTGGCATGAAAAAATCAGGCTGAAGTACTCCTTCTTTTATTGTGTGAAAATATTCCATAAAGATATATGTCTATGGGCATTTGACATGTATAAAGATATCAACAAAAAACAACAACAGTTGATTATACCTCACTCCTTGCTGTTAAGTTATGAACAATAGCTCAGATATAATAACATCCCCTTCAGAAACACCAAGAGACCGTTCTATTCATCCATGGCATTTCCAAATTTCTTTGAATTACTAGCTAATATCACATAACAATATAAAATTACAAAGAAAATCCACACACAAGAAAAATATTAAATTTATTAATTTCATCATTCCCTTACAATAAATAACTTTGCACTCTAGATCAAGTACGAAATACAAGCTCCCAACTGAAAAACTGATAATTGGTGATAAGAATACACTACCCTAAAAGTACCCTTACAAATATTTTTATTTGCTTTTCATATGAGCCATTAGAACAAGAATCATTGTAAAATAAATCGGGTTTTTAATCAATATTTAGCCAGATTGAAAGAAAGAAAGAACATTTTAGATTAACGCTTCAGGTGTCAGATAATAAAGGTTTTAAACTCCATTCGGCTGGATGTATCATTGTACTACTTAAAGTACAGAATTGTTACCAACACTTTATCCCTGGGAAGTATATTGGAAGGACTAGTGATGAAAGAGTTTGCTTTTTTTTGTAAAGACTCCTTGTAGACTTTGAATCCTTTTTTATTAGAGTGTCCCATGGCTGATGATGTTTTAAACAAGTTAAAATTGTGTTTTTTTAATACCAATTTTGAATTAATTTTAACTTCAAAGAAATTGGTTTATTTCTATCTGGACAAGAATCAAGAGGAAGAAACTTTATTACAACTAAGGTCAGTAAAATTTATATCAATGCAGAAGTATGAAAACCCCTCTGCCCCAATAATAGATAATTTTTTGTTGTGTTTATGCCGTTTGAAGAATAATTTTTTGATGTGAATAATTTTTGAAGATGTTGAATAAACAGTACCGAGAGTACAAAAAATGTTAATTTTGTTTTTATCTGTCGGTAAATGGATCACCACTGTGGCTTTTGAATGACGAAAAATTAAAAAAATCCAGTGTTAACAATGAGACAGTTATGTTTATTGGTGGGTTTGCTTGAACAGCCTTTTTTTTCTTCTAAGACTTAACACTTATTGCATCAAATATTATTCTTGTTAAAATTGCTTGGTGATCTTAAAAACTTTAGGCCTGATTATGACTTTCATCTTGAATCGTATCGATGCAGACACTATTTCATTCAGAGTTTTCAATTCAACTCTGCGTCATTTTTTTACATGAGGCGTAAGTTATGGAACAGCCCTTTCAGGTTTGCTCTTCACAATATGTATATATATATATATATATATCTGCAGAAAGAAAGTACAAGCTTCCTCAATGGTTCTTACCTTAAACGCTATAAGACCCTTAAGCCATAGGGAGTTTTCAATCAAAGCAAAATCTATTTTTTCTTCATTTTCTTCATGTGTATGCCTTATATACGACAAAAATAAAAATACAATGGTAATTTCCTGATATAAAAAGAAAAGTTGATAGTTTAAAGCTCTCAATTCTATATGTAGATGTTTGTAGTGTGAACATTTATAGGATATCTTGCATTTATTTGGAAGGTATCCTAACAAAAAAATATATAATACTTCTTCAGAAAACTATTTATAAAATGTCGTTTTTATATTATATATATATATATATATATATTATTTAAAGTGTATCTTATATATTTATATATATTAATAAAAAATACTTAACATTCTAATAAACGAGAATTGAACCATTCTCATTTCTAAGGGACCTAAAAAAAGTTATAATAAGTGTTGTAACATGTAAACTGATTGGTTCATATAGTTTATCGTTACCTAATAAATGATTTTTTTATTATATAATATATGTACTAGCGGATGGTACCCGGCGCTGCCAGGATATTCCAAATTGTCAATAGTCTGCATGGAAAAAAATTAACCGAATAATTTTATTGACATCATCGCATGTGATTTTTCATAATAAAATCAGTTCCTTAAAAAGTCGTCATTGGGTCTTCATTGCAATTATTCCGCTTTATATTCTTTATTGGTGGGTATTTAAACATCGTAAAACGAAGGTATTTTGTAAGGCATAAAGTGCCGAATGTATATATGGTAGCGCTGAATATCAGAGTATTAGTTTGATCTCCGTTGATGGGGGGAAACACAAGCAAAAGTTGAGAGTAATTGACATCACTCTCCATCTCTAGACACGATTAAAATTTGATTAGCGTGATGTTGTGTTATAAAAAAATTATTTCTACAAAACAAAAATTTGGGGGAAAGACAAGGACAAAAAAAACTTATTTTTAAGTAATCATGTAGAAAACGAGTTTTCCAGTAAACACTCAATAAAACAAAAACCCGTCTTACTAACTCAGTCAATAATTAACTTTGGCAATTTGAAAAAATCGGCAAAAAACGTTTTGGAGAATAAAATAAGCATGATGATGACGAATTTTCCGGGAGTTGATAATCCCAATAAAACACTCCCTGAGCTCTCAAAACTGTACACAGAAAATTTTCGTAAAGATCTAATGAAACTGTTCAAGAGATTCAGGGAAACGAACGAACGGAATTATTTTTTTATTAGTACAGATGCATTTAAATATTTACATTTATCTGAATAATACACAACAAAGACGTTTTGTTTCAAAACTTATCTGCACCAATTTCTTTCTTAATACACACTTTTGCCAGGCTTACACGTTCAATATATTAACCTTGGTTCCTACAAGAACCACAAATTTACATATGAGTACACTTTTGAGTGAGGGGCCAAGGAAAGGCGTATTCCAACATCTAATTGAATTATTAAGAACCTTCCTACATCTATTTACAGATGTATATATGTTTTTGGTACCTTTCTTACGGAGGCTATGTTAATGTTATCGAGTAATTAGGGAAACATAGTGCTTCTATATATATATATATATATATATATATTGTAGCAGAGTCATTCTCTCTGCTCCTATATGTACCTCCATTTTCCGTTTTATATTTATTAAAACTTGTTTGTTTGTTTTTATATCCTAGAATAGACCCAACTCACCGGAACCTAATCCGGTATCAGCCGGTAGTGACCTATCTAGTAGCTATTGCCTTTATTAATAAAAATATCATTAAAAGAGCATACATATTTAAATGTTCTAAAAATAATCATCCAGAGACAATCTTTGTTCACCGATATTCCCTCGAGTTGTCTTATCTTCTGTCGTATAAGAGGACAATTGTAGATGATAATAAAACTTGTGCAAGAATATTTATATTTATAAAAAGAGGTATATAAAGAAATACCTCATACGAAATACAAATCAGTTTAGATAAGATAACCGAAGGTGTAGTCCTTTAATCTCTTTGGTTACAATATTTACAAACCATATATATATATATATATATATATATATATATATATATATATATATATATATATATATATATATATATATATATATTGTAAGCACATATGTATCTAAGGCAACCGAATTAAACTCAATCTATTCCTATTAACGCTTTTTGAAGGAAATTATATTACATCTTACAGAGTGCATTAGTTTTTAATCTTCACCATATCGAAGGAATCAAGTGATTTTTTCTCTTTCAATACACCTTGTATCATAAACTGACATGTCCTCAATATTGTGACAGTGTATTTGTGAATTTGGCTGTATGTTTTATGTTTTAATGCATGCCAAAAGGATCAAACTTAATTATATTTTGGTAAATAAACTAGTATATTTAAAACTTTTGAAATAGCCTTTAAAAATGGTTTTATTTTTTAAGAATATAGATATTTAAATAGAAATAAAACAATTAGTACGGACTCAATGTATCTTCTGTTTTATTACACAATTTTTAAAATAACCATTACTAATTCCACTAATCAGCTGGTGGTTATTATATGTTTTCATTCTTCGGAAAAAAATAAGAGATATTTATTATTAAGAGAGAACTAATCTTACGATGTAAGATAAGATAAAAAGCAATTTATGTGATAGGATTTTTAAATTTAAATTTATATATTAATTGGTTAAAAATATGAATGATTTTTTATTTATATAAAATATATATAATATATAAATATAATGGACTAACTTTGTCTATAGCTTCCTAAGGAATTCTAAAAGTATTTCAAGTATTATGAAATGATTAAGTAACTTTTGCAGTTATACACAGTGTGCAATTTCTCCATATTATATAATAGATCGCATATTTTTAAACAAAGCTTGCAAAAGTAAGTATTATATTATGACTTGCTTTCTCATAAACTCTTTGAGCGGATAGAGTATGGTTTGTTTTATTTATTTTTTTAAACCAAGAAAAAAGCTGTTTGCTTCATTTTTATCCCTTCTTTTGACACTTTATTAGTTTTTGTGTTTTATATAATATATGAATTTTTTGAAGTAATTATATAACATAAATATTTATTTACATCTAATTACTATGAGAAAGTTGGATAGCATAACTCAATGAATTCCCTTAAGGATTCAAATATACTTATCATTTTCATACTTTAAATAAAAATGTAAATCAGGTTTTATAGAAGTCCTTTAATTCAATATAATAATGTTTTAAACACACTTTAAACAATTCGATATTTTGATCTGGCTCTTTCAACTGATTTGGTAAGAGCTTGTATTATCTTTTATTATATGAATATAAATATGAAGAGTTAGAAAATTAGTATTTGTAATTTTCCTTAAACATTCATAATATTAGTTAATTCTCTCGAATACTCAAACTCATCAAATCGAAATAAAACGACATCAATGTTTTATATTGAATAAGAAATATTTTTTAATATGTCATGTTATATTACGTTTCTAACTTGAGAATGTAATTTTGAAATATAATGTTCATATATGTTTTGTTTTTAACGTAAATGTCTTTTTATCTCCTACTTTCTAGTGTATTCTAATTTTTTTATTACTCTGTATAGAGTTTAGCAAATGAATAAACATTTTAACAAAAAAAAAATATTAGTTTTTTGTGTAAATTTATATTTATTATATACAAAGTAACAAGCAAATAATTATTTTATTATCAAAATCTTCATCCAGAGAACATATTATTCTCAGGAGCTTGGTACTTATAAAAAGCAGCCATTTAAACATATAAGCTCTATTCTGTTATATAACACATATTTGAGCTTCATAATGCACCATGTTTTAGCTATGAATATCTGGAACAAAAATTTATGATTGTGGTTTTTGCACTCAAATTATTTATAGGCATTGCATTTATTTATGTTTTACGAGTGCACCCATGGTTTATCTGAGGGCTATAAAAAGCACATATAAACGAGAGTATCCTTTGTCCTATTATTATTTTAATTCCTTTTTTGAACTCAAATATATTTTATTCGTCTTCATTTATAGGTTTATAACACAAAATATAATAACTTTTTATTAACGAGAAGTCTCTATATCCCACTTATCTGCATTTTGCATTGATTTTTTGATAAGGGAACCTAATAAATATATAAATATTTTCAAATATGTTGACGTCCGAAAAAAATTGTCGTTCGTTCGTCGTTCACAAAAAAATATCGTTCATCGTTATTTAAATTGAATCGTTCGTCGTTCATCGTTCGTCATTCTGAAACAAATTACACACGTTTTTCTAGGAAGGATTTTTCTCGCCATTCTGAAAAAAGTGATAACTTCTTTTTGAGACAGGAATTTTTAAGGAAGTTTTAACCCTTTATTTAATACAAATAATACATAACTTACAATAATTCTTTAAAATACGAAAAAACAATAAAAAATAAAAATAAATTAGAGGCATATATACACCATAGAGTGCAAACCTCCGCTGTCACGGGGTCCTTATGAGCCTTCCGAGGCAGATTTTTCACGACTGGGGCGGCGTAGAGGGACGGGGGAGGGTTCCCCTCGACGGAAATTCCGAGAGGAAGACGCTCCCGGCACCGATTTCACAGTACAGCGACATCTATTGACAGAGTAGGCTAACTTGAAATATTTATTGGTATTTAGCTCATTTTGCATCTTAATTCTGCACTCAGAGATGCCAAAATTTAATCACTTGTTCCTTTTGGCATTTCCAACAACTCACAAATCGAATCCGTTCAGTAGAATAGACACCAAAACGTCACAATGGGACTAAACGCTCTAAACGTGGAATGTATGTGGAAAAGCATTGACTCTCTCATGGATAAAAAGCTCTTTTCACAAATCATGACTTCTGGTCTTTAAGAATAAAACAAATATTTTAAATAACACAGGACACCATTTTTCAGAAAGAATCCATGTGGGACCTACAGAACTCTTTAAAGTTCTGCCTCTGGGTAGCTGAAGCCTGAAATTCCGTTTGGCCCACCATCCCTTTTTACATCAGCTTATCCAATCTTAAAAATCAAGATGTTCGCCGAGCATATCATAAAAATGTTGAGCAAAAACCGCCTTCGGAAATTGTAAAACGAAGACTCCATAAGCTCGATGAAAGCAGGAATGTGTCCTCGTTATCTCCTCAAATAATAATGAAGAATCCCTTCTCAGATTCAAGACAGAAATGGCTCCGATACAGGCTGGCAACTTCATCTCTCTTCATGAGTAAATCGAAGATCCATTTAGAAGATCAAACTATGCCACTGGTGTGGGAAAGAGAAGGAGACCTCGTTCCACTTTTTTATCCCTGTTGTTAAGTCAGTAGAGGAAAAAATACAAAGGGCATACGGTGAACACCTTGAACCCCAGACTGGCTAATATCAACGTCCCCCAATTATGAGAACCCTTTTCAAATAGAGTCCATAATTTCCAAGGTTCAAGGAATTCTGTACGCCTCGCGGGTCAAGGGGAACCCTCTCCCTATAGGACTGGAAAAGTTGGTGGAAAGATACATCTCCCTCCTAGACCGAATCAATTATTATAAACATTTATATATTTTATGAAAAAATGAATCCAAGTTTAATTTTTTTAAAAGCACTTTTTCGTGTTTAAACTTCATATATTGACCATTGTCCCTACCACTTTCTATTTACAAAAATGTTGTATGAATGAAATATAATTATAAACTATAAAAAAAGAAACACTCAGAGAGGCAAAATTTAAATCACTTGTTCCTTTTGGCATTTCCAACAACTCCACAAAGTTTCATTCGAATCCGTTCCTACTTTTTGAGTTATCCTGCTGACAAACATACCAACAAACCACGCTAGTGAAAACAATACCTCCGGAGGTAATTATTTTATTCTCACCCAAAAGTCCATTTTATTGGATGTATTATATTAAATTACTATGTCTTACATACTTCAAATATTACAATAAGTTTCCCTAACTTTGGTAACCTGTAAATGATAGATGGACATTAACTATTGTCGCAAGGTTCATAATTAAAATTCATGCACTGCATATTCAAATATATTTTCCGCAAGTATGGTTCAAATGACTAAAATGTGCACATATATGTCCTTCATTTATAAATTATGCAGCAAGAATGGAAATGAAATGAAGGTTGTGTTGAATTAATTATTAAGATTAAATATATATAGAATAAAGTGCAGAGGCTAAGACTTTTCAGGAACAATATAAATATATTTTATTGTATTTTTTATGTCGTCCTCCTGTGACCTATTTTATATAAGAGGTCACTCTTAGTTAGCTTTACTTACAAACTATTTATAGATCAATCCAGGAAGACCTTATACCAGACATACCCAAATGAGAAAATTAACTTGTTGATAAAAATAAGTTTCATGTACAATATAACTAATTAAAAATTGACTTATACATATAATAATTTAGGAATTAATAATATATAAATATATATGAAATCAAAAAAATAAATAAATATCCCCTGTTTTAGTAAATGGCAGTTTAATTTGTCTATCTCTACTCTTGTCTATGTCACTAGTATTTATTTGTACAGCATTAAATTTAAATTTTAGTTATAAGAATCAACACTCTTTGATATAAATAATATTATGAATAAATTATCTAATTATTATCCTTGAAATTGATTTGTTTTTAAATATAAAACATAATATTTATAGCAAACACATATTAATATGATTACTGTTTTATATTTTTATGTACAGGGTGTATACGTATAATCCGGACTAATTAAAACAAATTTTGAAATGTTGATAACTTATTTATTTATCAATATTTTTCAACACATTTTTTGTAAATGAAAGGCACACATACCTATATAGATATTATTTTTCAATATAGCCCCCATCAGCGGCGACGACCATCTCGAGGCGGTGCCTGAAGCGGCCGCAGGCCTTGGCGACGACCTCCTTCTTCATATTGGCGAACTCCTCCACGATGCGGGCCCTGAGGGAGTCGAGAGTGTTGTGAGCGTGCTTGTTGGTCTTGTTCTAACCATGCCCCAGAAGAAATAGTCGAGGGGTTGCAGTCAGGGGAGCTAGGGGCCACAAGTCCGGGCTCCAGTGGTGGGGGAGGTTCTCCTACAGCCACGCTTGGGTCTTGTGGGCGGGAGCCGAGTCCTGTTGGAAGACATAGGGCCTCCCATTCGCCACCAGGTCCATCCAGGGCTTCATCTCGGCGGCCAACTTGCGTAGGATTTGTTGCCGTCCTCGTTGACCTTCCTCTTCACCTCGGCGACAAACTCGTCGGTCCTGGTGGCCCCCAGGGACCGAGAACGCTTTTTGCGATGAGCATCATTTTTTGAAAGAGTTCCAAGCCTTCCACTGGTCGTAGACGGTCGACTTGGGGTAGTTGAAAAACTCTATCACCTCCTTTGGACTCCTCCCGCACGGAAGGAAGCGAACATCGCATGTCTTTTCTCTTCTTCCATGGCTAAATGTTGACTGATTTTCAATCTGTTTTTTTTTTGGCAGATAGATAAGATGCAAGCGCAGTAACGTACACATGTGCGTTGCAATATCTCAAAAAACAAAGACGACATAACCGATCAAAGTTAGTCTGGATTATACGTGTACTCCCTGTATTAGATAATAACTATGTGCAAAAAGTCCACTGTTTTTTTTATGTAAAACTTTTTGTTATTATTAGGTTAATATGTATTGAATGTTAATAAATAACTTTTCTTTTGCCTTCATTTTTCATTTCTAGTTAATTAAACATGTCTACAAAATAACATAAAAACAAAGGGATGAGAATAATTCTGCAACTATAATAAAACCCTCATATATATTTCGGATGCCTTATCAAAATGTAAAAGTAGACTTACATAGATAAAAACTACTTTTTTTCCTTGGTAAGACATCAAATCTTTGTACTCTTCTCTATATTCTGTAACACAATAAAAAAATCTATGGATTTTAGGAAACTTATACCTTATATTAGTAAATTATCTAATAACTAAAGTTACTTCTTGAAACTTGTTTGGCTAATTTTATTAATACTTTATACAATGTTAGTTAAATAATATGTCTATCATGCCTCAGATAATGATAAAATATTAGTGGCGATAGCAAATTATTCATTTTACACTTTAAGGATCATTTATAGGGCCTAAACTCAGGGTTCAAAGCATTATATCATATCGAAAAATAAAACTCAGACGCCTTATAATAATACTTAATATAATCTTTCAAAGTGTTTGTTTGTTAGTTAGTTAGAAATGTATTACTGTTTACAATAGACAAACATATACAGATATACATAAACTAAGTGTTTGTTTGTTAAACCATATCAAATTGATCATCACTCCATAATTATTATGCGTTCATTTCTTCTCAAATATATTTTTTCTTTAATACTCCTTCGTTACCCACATTTATTCTTGATGATCTTATAAAATCAATATTTTTTATCGTATCCTACAAATCACGACTAATGAACCATCATTCCATAAAATGATCGTCAGTTGAACAAATGTCTATTCGCGAATTCACGAGATTACCATAATGACATTTCCATTGAAAAACTGCATTTTCGAGAAAAACCAAAATTAAAAGAATGGTATCAATGCGGATGAGAGGGATGCAGAGGGAGTAGATTGGGATTCGATGGGGGAAAATCTACTATCATTTGTCGTTTTAAAAACGTATTAAAAGATAATTTAAAAACATCAACATGAGTACCCTCTTTTTCTTTTCCTTCTTGAAACTATAAAGAACCCTTGTAGGAGCTGTTATTTAAAAATGGTTGGTGCGTCAGCACTTATGTTCATTTGTTGGCCCTAAATATTTTTGACGAAAATTTGCAAAAAAATCCCAAGTCATAATTGATCATAGCTAAATTAGTAAAACTACTTTTTTCAAAATAAGTAATAACAATAAAGTTTTGCTTCATACGAAACCTTTGAAACCAGTGACGTTCGATTTCTAACAATGCTAGAGATTTTTAAATTAAATATTCGTTTTCAGCATAAAAAAATGAACCAGAATTACTGGACTATGTAAAAGAACTAAAAAAGTGGTTTCATTTTGGGAGGTCTAATATATATATATATAAAGATAAAGAAAAAAAGAAGGGAGAGAGTATTTTGCCTCACATCTCTCCTTTCTTTTTTTTCTTTCTCTTTCTATCCAGTACACTAACAGCAGTTATCAAATGTAATTGTATATTCTCATATCAAAGGATCAATTTTTTGGGGAGAGTACGTGCAAAAATGTATTTGCTTATATCTCCTAAAGTATAGCGATTATTAGAACACCAAACATATCAAATGAAGCTTGGTACACCAGCTTTAATATTTTGGTATACTAAATCATGTCAATTTAATAAGTAGAGAGTTATATGTACATTAAAAAAAGGATATCTCGCGTACAAAATGACACATATATGGATTATAAATGCGTCAGAGACAAAGTAAAAAAGGATACCTTGACGCAAATCTAAGAAACACATTTTTTTTTTCATAATCGATTTCTTATAGGTCAATACAGGCTCTGAATCATATAGTGTAAACTCAGATTGTACTGAATTCTGAATTGATAGAATGCAACCAAGGTCATTTTGGATTTATCATTCAAAAGTGTACTAAACTTAAAAATACTATTTACTCTGAAGCGAACAAGTCATCTTCTACAGGCGAGTGAAGTTAATTGATACAAAAAGCTATGAAATATACTATCAATACACAATCCATTTTTTTCTTTGTTTTTACTGAAAACTTTGTTTTATTAAAAAACATCAAACATACGTCTGGTAGGAATTAGATTTCCTTTAAATTAATAATTATTATTGAAGTCTGTAACGTCCACCATTTTGAAGAAATTTCGAAAAAACTATATTTTTACTAAATTTTTAAAACTTTGACCTCGTTGCGCGACCTCGTAATGTTGACCGATTTTGTTCAAACTTGTATGTCGTCTTCTTTTATCACCAAGAAATAGAAAATCTACAATGTTGCTAACATTTCAAACATTTGAAAAATAAACATCCCAATATATATATATATATATATATATTATATATTTATATATATATATTTACATTTTCTTAAATATAATTATTCAAAATAAGATCTTAGTCCTAAGTAAACTTTCACCGCTGATACCGGATTAAGTTCCGGTGGGGTGGGTTACACTAGGAGTTAAACAAACATATCCTATATATATATTAGTATATATAATATATCTATAATATATATATCAATATATCTCTATATATTTATATATATATATATATATTATATAATATAGCTATATATATATATAATATGTATAATATATATAATATATATATATATCAGATTACTTATATATTATATATATATATATATATTTATCTATATATATATATATATCTATATATACTATATATATATGCATATTATATATTTATATATCCCCATTTCAGCATATCGTAAAATAATGTCGGCCTTTATATGATTGAAATAATTTATATAAATGTGGGACGTTTAAAAGGAGAAACAAATGATGAAGAGTTATTTATTCCTTCACCTGTACATTTGGAACTTGTTTTACTTTCATATTATTTTTAGTATATAATAAAGAGTATATCTAATGTTTTCACATAATGATTGATCCATTTTATTAGATACAGAGGAAATACATTTTTATAAATAATTATGAATGGATTTTATTTTTGATTCACATATAAAAATTATATAAAATATATATAATATAAAATATTTTATAACATATAAATATTTGCCCGACATTATTTTCTATGTACAATGGCTTAAACTTTTATGCTATTACGTGGACACGTATTATCAGGGACAGTAACGTAGTTGTAAGGAAAAAAACACTATACTTTTTATGACCTAATATGACATAATTTCTTATTGGCTCTCCTTTTTTCCATTAACAAAATTAGTTAATTGCATACTTCCTTTACCCAGTGAGGCATCCATTTTGAATGGATTTCCCATCATCAACAACAGCTGCAAATTGAGCAATCTTGCTGTTGAGTATCTATAATATAATGTCAGTGATCTATACTTTGTTATTATTAATCTATTTATTATTATTAAAACATGCAAATATGCACTGACTAATAGTATATATATATATTAACAGCAATATTGCCGAGAGAGAATGTCGTTTTATATAGCACCTTTATAGTCTAACATGCTTGAAACAAATGATATTTGAGCCCATAATTACCATATTATGAACACCATTTTGTTCCCAAAATAGTGTTTTGGAGAAACATCCCTGGCATTATTGGCTCATGTTAAAACATTAATCTTAATTTTTAAGAGAAAATGACGGCTCTGTTGCTTTATATTATGCATCCTCCAATATGCAAAATAATATAACAGCAAATAATGGATTCTGTGTTTCTACTCAACGCTAAAAATACAAATGGACTAAATAGTATAATACCCACACATAAAATATGCAATATTCTATACATCAAAAAGGAGCAAAAAGTTAATTGAGTATGTGTGAACCCTCTAAGTCTATTAATTGACAAGGGAATTTATAATAAACAAGATTGCTTGTATTTCTTTTCGCAGCGTATTATGAAAATGTCCATATTACAAAAATAACTTTTTTACAACCAAATTCCTTAAAATATATATTAATTTCTGTTAAAATAATCGTTTTTTATCTTACTTAGGATTATACCAATATAACTCGATGAAGATTTCCTGGCGTTCACAATCGTAGTCCGCAAATTCTGGCTGAGATGTCTGAATGGCCCTACACCAATCAAGATGTATATTTTTTGGATTTTGCGTTGTTTAATACTTCTTTGCTTGCTTAACTGTGGCACTTTTTGTAAAGGGGTTAGAATAGCAGCAATTGCTGATTGAGAATCTGACCGAATAATCACGTTCTTAGATGGCTTGTCTTGTTCAAGTAAAGCTTTAACAGATTGTGTGATGGCAATTACCTCAGCTTGGAAGACTGATGCTTCCTTATTAAGATATATATGATTGATAAAAGGATATATCACCTCTAGTGATTGCCCATCCAGCTCCTGTGTTGTCTTTATCGTCTTTTGATCCGTCTGTGTATATAATAATGTCAGAGTTTTCAACATGAGAGTTATCAACCCAGATACGATTGCCTGTAATGTAGTCGCTAGTTTCATTCAATTGAAGTCGATGGAGTATTTTATCACTAACGAAACGATGTCCACGACGCCTTGAAGATTGCCCACACCATCCCAGGTATCCCGGAGAAAGAACTTTGTTCTCCATCTTGACTTTGTTGCATGTGCTTGTATGTAGAGATCCAATGGAGTGATGCCCAATACTGCCTCTATTCCTGATGTTGGTGTTGATCGGAGTGTATGAGTCATACTCATAAGTACCTTTCGCTGAATATTGTTCAATTTTCTTATTTCGACTTTCTTTGCAGTAACAGTGTGTCCCCATATTAGACATGCATATGTGATAATGGGTCTAATCATTGCTTCATAGAGCCAGAGAACCCTATCCGAAGTTAAGCCCCATTTTTGACCTATGACAGCCTTTGCCATATTCCATATTCGAGAACATTTGGCAGCTTTTTCTTTTATATGTTCAGTCCAGGTGAGTCCTTGATCGAAAACCACGCCTAGGTACTTTATTTGTGTAGCATATTTAATTACTTTTCCTGCCATAAATAGTCGCGGAAAGTATTTTGATCTTAATTTGTATGCTTTTGAAAAGACTATAGCATTAGATTTGGATGGGTTGAATGTGAGACCATTTGTTTTCCCCCATTCCAGAACAATATTAATTGCTTCCTGCATTTTATAAACAAGTGTACCAGGGTCTTTACCACTTATTAATAAAAGGACGTCATCCGCATAGCCTACAACATGGATGGCGCATTTTTAAACTTAGTCAAAAGAGTGTCCATGATTAAGTTCCATATAACTGGAGATAGAACTCCTCCTTGTGGACTACCACGTGTTGGATTGACGCTGACTTTTTCCCCTTTTAATTCCGCTTTGACTGTTCTTGTTTTAAGAAGGTTACAGTACCAAGATTGAATGCTTTCTGGAATTCCAAGCCGTGACATAGCTATGTTTGCAGAGTGAAATTGTACATAATCAAACGCACCTGTGCAATCAAAACTGACTGCAAGTGTGCAGTGGTCTTGAAAAATTGATTTTTCGATTAAGTCCGTAACTTGTGAAAGGGCTGTTTCAGTTGATAATCCCTTAGTATAAGCATGTTGTGAATAAAGTCTTGGGATAACGTCGTCCACTTTCCATTGTACAATTCTCTCAAGTCCTTTAAGAATGTAGTTCGAAAGAGTGATTGGCCTGAAAGCCTTAGCTGAGCTGTAGTCATCTTTGCCCGGTTTCGGCAAAAAAGTAACTTTCATCTCTCTCCAGATCCTTGGTGTATAGCCAGTGTTGAGAATTACTTCATAAAGGTTTGTGATGTAAGATATTAAATTTTACCGAGTTGCTGTAGTACAACTGGTTTCAGCCCATCTGGGCCTGAGCTTTAAATGGTTGAAAGAATTGAATGATTCTTTGACCTTATTTTTATCTACATAGTTAATGTTAAAGCTTCTTTCTTCCAATGGTCTATCATAGGTCGTATTTATTATACTATCAGGGAAATGAGTTTCCATAAGTACAATAAAGATTGAGCAGGTGATTGCGTATATCCATCGTCTTTTTTCAGTAGTCCAATTGAGTCTTCCATTGTTTTTTGTATTTTAATCAGTTTTGCAATATCTTTAGCATTTGCAGCTTTACTGCAAAAATGCCTCCATGCCTCTTTCTTCTCTTTTCTGAGTGCTGTACGATATTCGTTTTTCTTTTTAAGTACTCCTCTCTATGTGTGCTGTAGTGACGCTTAGGCTCGAGTTTATTGAGTTTATATCTAAGGCTTGCAAGATGTTTTGTCCACCATGGCACGGACTTAGTTGCTGTTGTTTTCCTTAAAGGGCAAGCAATGTCGAGTGCCTTCATTATTGTATCATATAATGATTCTGCACATTTATCTATGGCGATAGAATTGGGAATTACTTTAGGCAGTGACACATTTTCGGTTTGAGATCTAAATATATCCCAATTGACTTTTCTGAAATTTCTTGACTTTTCGGAGATAGGTTTGTATTTTCCGAATTTGAAATTTATATACCTATGATCAGACATTGATGGCCGAAGATCTACATGCCATCCTTTGATGTCCAACTTTTTAAAGGCATGCTGATTCATGATTGTAATGTCAATGACTGAAGAAGCCCGTTGTGTAAGAAAGGTTGGCTCATTACCTTCATTCATGACTGTCAGATTATTTTCATCAAATATGTTCTCTAGAGCCTCTCCTCTTGTGTCGATATGTTTACTTCCCCACAGACAGTTATGTGAATTGGAGTCCATGGCTATGAGAAGTGGTTTTTGCTTAAGATCACAAGCCTTATGAGTCTCAACAAAGTTTCATTTTCAACAGGTAACAATTGATCAAGGTAAGCCACACATATATATGTTAGAGATTCCTCAATCTTGATACATGTGGTACAAATATCTCTGTTAGAGAATTCAGGTATAAACCATGCATTCAAATGATTTGCTGTTCGAATGCAGGCCCTTGTTTTTGACCTAAGGTGGCTATGGATTGTATATCCTCTCAGAGAAAGCTTTTTGTCGAGCCGTTAAAAGGTATGGCTCTGTTATTAAGGCAATTTCAGATGTTCTTAGTTTAAGCTCTGAGTTTGCTGCTTTGCAGTGCTGTGTATTTATATAGGCACAACTGATCATATTTATTTCTTGGTGGTTTTGGGGGTACAGGATATTGGCTGTATCAGTAAAAAACCTGTCAATTTTACCTTGTTTTTTTGTGTTTTAGTTGTTGAAGGTTTGCCGGGCTCAGTCAAATGAGTTTTCTCACCTTTATATATACACCTTTATAGTCTAACATGCTTGAACAAAATGATAATTTGAGCCCATAATTACCATATTATGAACACCATTTTGTTCCACAAAATAGTGTTTTGGAGAAACATCCCTGGCATTATTGGCTCATGTTAAAACATTAATCTTAATTTTTTAAGAGAAAATGACGGCTCTGTTGCTTATATTATGCATCCTCCAATATGCAAAATAAATATAACAGAGCAAATAATGGATTCTGTGTTTCTACTCAACGCCTAAAAATACAAATGAGACTAAATGTATAAATAACCACACATAAAATATGCAAATATTCTCATACATCAAAAAAGGAGCAAAAAGTTAATTGAGTAATGTGTGAACCTCTAAGTCTATTAATTGACAAGGAATTTATAATAAACAAGATTGCTTTATTTCTTTATTACCAGCGTATTATGAAAAATGTCCATATTAAAAAATAACTTTTTTTAACAACCAAATTCCTTAAAAATATATTAATTTCTGTTAAAATAATCGTTTTATTATCTTAAGCTTAGATTATAACAATATAAATCTGAGGAAGATTTCCTGGCGTTCACAAGGAAAGCCAAATGTGATGCTGTGACGCTATACATGTAATAAAAGTCCAAAACATATATGCAAAATGCAAACAGTTAAAAACAAAGATCTTTCTTTTATCATTCCAATTGTTTCTTTATATTCAAGATTTTTTACTACAGATATGAATTTTTATTGAGTTATCTTTATTAATATAATTTTTTTAAATTATCTGAATGTTTTATTTTTTGTGTTTTGTTTAAATAGTTGTTATTTATTGATCATTAAGTCACTACGTATATGTACAAACCTTTTTGTATATCTTGGTTTTAATTTGTTGAAATATATGCCCACGGGCCAAGAACAAAAATAGAAATCGCACTGCATACATGTGAAAAACTGTAGATCCGTTAGAAGATCATAATCAAAATAATACACGTCAATGTCAATAATAATGTTTTCAAGCTCCCCTTATTATCCGTACACTACAATTCCACATAAATGCAAAGAATAAAAGAGTCATTTTCAAATAAGTCGATAGGTGCACGGGATAACTATACAAAGTTAACTCTACCTGAGAGTTTCAGTCCTAAATGCCACAATTAAAAACTACAAAATTCCTATTTTATTTTATGTATAGCTCCCATATCAACCGGAACTTAATCCAGATGGTATGAACAAAAGGTCTACCGATATTAATATTTCCAATCTACTAGTATGGACCAATTTGACACCGCTAGTTGCCGACAGTTACAAACTTTATTTTTTTTCGAAAATTTATTAAAACAATACTTTTGATTACAATTCATGGCATACAAATAAAATATATTATATTTAAAAATGCATAAATTAAATAGACAGAATTAACTCATTTCGTTTCTAGAAGTCAAGGAAGGCACTGTTCCTTCAATCTCAGGCAATGTGTAAACCGTAAAGTTATTTTTCTTGTCGAAACAAATGACAAGATGTCCTTTCATTTTGTATATAAAGTTAAGAATTTCATATATTCTTGCTTAAATATAAATATATATGAAAAACTCGAAGTCGATAAAATAGCAAACCCCTTTTTCTAAAAAAAAACATCGGTAAAATATACCTTAACCTTTCAACCTTTTTATTGGTCGAGTTCTAGTTGAAACCCATCTAACATCTATGATCTTTATATTTAAAAAATGTTTCAATGAACAATGTATGTCTTTTCAACTGAAAATACATTTCTTTAATCGTTCTCTCCCTCGCTATGCATTATTTCTAGTTTTATAGGTGGACATCTACGATGAGGATGGGTGGAGTTGCGTGAACTTATGCAAAAAAATCAATATTTTAAGAACTATTTCGAAATTCAACACCATATGAAAATTGTTGATACCTTGATTTTTTAGATTAGCATATTTCAAGACTATCAAGTTTTTTTTTAATTATGAGAAACTTATTGATTTAGAGAAATTGCATATATATAAATAAACGTTTTAGTTTAAAATTAGATCTCTAAACCAAAGCTAAAAGGCAAAAAACACCCCTACCAAGTTAGCAATAAAAGTCGAGGGTGAGGCTCATAATAAATAGATAGAAAAACATGGAAGTAAAGTCAAATAAAAAAATGGTAAGAACAAATAGAAGATGTAAACAATGTTATTAAATTTAAGATAAATTAATTCCATAGGAAACTTATTCTGGTCATAATGATATATAATAGATTCTCTACTTTGACGAAAAAGTTGCATATTGTATATATTCTCTGAGTGTACAATGCTTAGAGCCGTTTTAAAATCTTGTGCAATGTTTAGCTCCTGGGCAATCGAAACAGTGTTTACATGACGGTCAGACTCGACAATTTCCATTATTTAATCAATATTTTCGACAATTGGCCTTCCAGAGCGTAGTGCATCTTTGAGGGTTTCTTGATCGTCATATCCAAAAAAATAGCTTCCATCAGTTGTTTTTTTAAATATTAAATTTGTATTTCCTTTTTATTGAGTCAATTGTGATTGCAGTTATTGTATTGGTTGATGATTAGAGCGTTGCTGATTGTAGAGTCCGTATGCCTTAGACCAGGGCTATTCAATTGGCGGCCCGGCGGGCCAGATGCGGCCCGGACACGGCTAACATGTTTGGGTCAACATACACTTGCGAATCGAGCTTTTCTCACGTGAATGCAATTAAGAACAGTTATCGGTGTTCCCTAACAGACAACAAAATTCACCAGTGCCTTAGGATTGCATTGACATCTTATGAGCCAAACATCAGAGATCTTTTGCAAAACAAGAAATGCCACTTCTCTCACTAAAGTCACCGGCAGCAGTGGGCTAAAATAGCCCTGTTCTGTTTAGCAGCCAGCCTCATGAACAATGAGAAATGTTGAGTTAAATGTTCTATTTTTTGTTTGTTTTAAATAAAGGAGATGGAGCAGAGAGTTGTTTGTGTGCATTTTATAGGCCTATTCAATTTTGAAAGCTAAAAAGGTCATATAAAATAGGCCTAATAAAAAAAATAATAGACATAGTAACCATCGGCCTAATAATACTAATAGTAATACTACTAATGTTAAATAAAAAACATAATAATAGACTTATTTGAAAAAAGTGGCCGCGGAAATTTTGCGGCCCAGCTCAAGTTCTTGGATTCCAAATGTGGCCCACTTGGAAAACTAATTGAATAGCCCTGCCTTAGACCCTTTATTTCGAATGCATTCTCCGTTGGCCCTACATGCGTAGAGGATCCTTTGTACTGACGAGATTTGAATGTAAATTTATTATTGTGAAAAACTCTCTTTCTAGTAAAAAAAATCAGCTTAATATTCAAAGGATTATATCATAATTTAAAAAGACAAACCCTACACAATTTCTCTATTAATTAAATATAAAAGAAGTAGAAGCAAAGTTGTAAATCATATTAATTATATATTTTTTATGGTGTGCATAATGTTTCAACAACAGCTATGCACATTTTGTTGCTAAAAAATATTATTTTACTTCTTCTTTCAAAACGTGCCAATGAAATTTAATGTGAAATTAAGGCGTAAGATTAATGGACTCTACACCGATTTTATTAATGAGCTGCTGAATAATCAGAGCATTAAAGAAGGGTCATTGATATTTTAAAAAAAAGTAAATGAAGCAGAACATCGGCTTCAAATATTTTTTTTTCATGTATAATAGACATATTTTATTTTTACTTAATTTACTAACAACTTTTTTACAACTATTTAATAGTTTTATATATTGGGGCATCCTCCAAAGACTGCGCCTGGCTCGTTATCTCAAAATGTGAACAAGATAAGTCAAAAATATTAACGACATCATTTTTATCAGATACTTTTTTGTTCAGAGAGGCTGAGTGACGTCACAAAAGTTTTGTCATGGAGAAGAGGACAAGCCCTGGACGTCTCCAAAAGATAAGGACAAAATGAATGTCGCCATTATGAAGCGTTGGAACGAACGAATCATTCGAATGATCACTCAGGAGATTGCTGCAAATGTTTCACATACAACCGTCACCAGGATTAACTAGCAAGATCTTGGAATCATTAACGTTCTCAGTTGTCGTGTCCCTCGCCAAATCTCCGAAACCAACAAGAGGCAGTGAGTGAAGAGCCGTAAAGAACTCTTAAAGATGTTTCGGGACCAAGGAAGCAGGTCTGGATGTAGCCCACGAGAGCCCGGTTCTAAACCAACTCGTATAAGGCTGATGACGAGGAAGATGATATCAGGATGGCTTTTCCCCTTCAAACTGAAGCGAGTCTCTATCCAGGCACTATTCCCTGGGACCACAGACGACTGGACGACCATAATAAAGTGCCTCAAGACGACCAGAAAATGCTTCAATAACCTCTAATCGCAAAAAGTTCAAATGAAAAATTGCCTCTTGGTGTCTGTCCCCACGCTGCTGCTGAAACATGGGAGATTATGACTCGAAGAAACGTTGAACAGGCAAAACAGAGCCCCTCAAATCCAGATCTGAAACTCTTTGATCGGTTCCAGCTTCAGAAGTTGAATCATTTGCTCCAGACTGACGAGTTTGGGGGGGGGGGGGGCATGACGAATCCACTACTGCCGTACAGCGGGCGATGGAAAGGATGAGTGACGTCTTCCCTGATCCTCTTCATGGTCCGCTGCACGGCCAGTGTGGAGTCTTCGCAGCCCCCAAACTCGCCATTCTCGAGCAGGTACTTCAACTTCCGAAACAGGTACCGGTCGCATAGTTGCAGACTGGGTGAGTCGGGGCTCAGTTTCACCTGTTCAACGTCTCTCCGGGTCAGAAAGTCAGCACTTAACTCGCTGCCTCTTGTTGATCTCATAGAACTGGTGGGGGACGAATACACTCAGGACGTTTTATTGTCCAAGATCCTCCGTCAAAAGCTTGGAAACGGTTTTCTTTGGTAGAGAAACCCTTGGTGCAACCTTCGGAATGGTCATCCGGGGGTTATCCTCGATCAAGGGCTTCACAGCAACGATTGTCTCCGCTGTCCTCGTCTCCCGGGGTCTTCCTGATGACGTTTTCTTCTCCAGAGCAAAACTACCATTATCGAAGTTCTTTTTCGATCTCTTGATCATAGAGAGACCAGGGCAGGAGTCAGAGAAGGTAGCAATGAGGTCACTTTGGATATTGTTGGCTGTTTTGGCAAGCTTGATCCGTATCAATAAAAGGAGCGAAAGTTACAGAATAAGGTCTTCATTTGTTATCTTTACTTACGCTATTCAACTATATTTCAATTTTAGAATGCCTCCAAATGAGCATATTTAAAGAGTTGAGAGGCCAAAATGGGACTCATGAGAGCAATATTGATCTTCTTCATAGCTTTAATTGACAAGCCTCCACCATAGAGATATATAGATATAGAGAGCTTATTGGATTCTTTAGAGAAATACGTCAGTGTGTCCACAGCATAGAGATAAAAGATATAGAGAGCTTATTCCCTTCATCTGTATCTGTGTGTCCAATATAAACAAAGTAATTTGTACTACGTCATCGTAAGCTGATCATAGAGATATAATCTATTAAAGCGTTAAAGTAAAGTAGCGCACGCATAACATAAAATTCTTCCTTTTTCCCAAAAGGAATTGGCCAAAATTTTAGTTCTTCTTTAGTTCGCAAGGGGCGCTTTGATGCTAGAGCCATAGAGATATAAAGATATTTTTATCTCTATGGCTAGAGTTCTTTGAAAATAATAACAAAGTCCTTTTTATTATTTATATTTGGAGACACAAAATGTTGTAGTGATTTGATATATTTCAAATCATCAAACTTAATCCCTTTAAACCGGTTTTAAATAGGATTGTGACGTAATTTCATGGACTAGCGACATCTAATGTTAAAAAAATAACCAAAATGTTGGTCAATCTTTATTTGTTTACTTTTTCCTTGCATGCGCTACTTTACTCGCTTTAGAATCTATCTCTATGATCAGCTTACGATACAAATTACATTGTTCATTTTGAACACACAGAATACAGCTAAACGACGTTGTTTCTCTGCTATTGAAAGGAATCAGCTCTCTATATCTTTATATCTCTATGGTTTAAACTGATGATGGACTTTTTCTAATTTGTGTTACTCCTAGATTACTCCCACCTCAGCTTACGTAAGCTGAGCAGCTTACGATGACGTAGTACAAATTACTTTGTCTATTTTGAACACACAGAATACAGCTGAACAACGATGTTTCTCTGGTATTGAAGGGAATCAGCTCTCTATATCTTTATATCTCTATGGCCTCCACCTCATGCTTTAATCCAAACATTGTACCTATATTAAGCAAGCATTAATCACTCTCCTTCTCATTAGGTATGCAGGAGATAATCGTCCTTATATATTTATTCATAATTAATTTACTTCATGCATGCTTCCATATGGGTATATAGAAATCTCATAAATTTTGGAAGTTGTACAATTAGTCTACATTATACATATTTTTTTAATGCTACTTCTGCATAGAATGCATTAAAAGTTCTTATTTATGATAAAAAACTTTTCCTTAATGCGAAAGATAACTTTCTTGCCTTCCTCTCGTTAAGAATTAGGCCCATTTACCTAAGTATAAGTAAATAAATATACTTAATATGCATCCTCTTGCATATCCATTATGGCTTTGCAAGATCATGCTATGATTACCAAAGAAGAAGGCTTTGATATAATATAATATTTTTACAAAAAGATCGGGTGTCACGAAGGGAAGGAATGCAATGTTTGCGCGTCAACCATTTGTATAGTAATAATGCCTAATTGTTTTCTCCCTTCTCAATTACTTTATTTAGCGAAGTTGTATACATAAGGTATATAAATAAACATTTTACTTTAAACCTTGCATACAAAAGAAACATCAATTAACGTTTAGCATATTTTTTCCAATTTATAAAGTTTTTAAATAGTCTTTTAAGAATTTTCCTCCGCCCATGAAGGAATAATTGCACACAGCCCCTTCAATTGATGAGTTGGAGTCGTTTGGTACTTTAACCGATAAGACACCGTAGTGCGTGGGTGGGGATATCATTACTCCTCTTAGTTCTTCTTCTCCTAGGACGGGTCCTCCCTTACTCAGTCTTCGAGCCAAATTCAACATGGTGGGACCACTGCAAAAAATGAATTAAGTCTAATCCTTTAAAATTCTGAGAGTATTTTTTTCTCTTTGTCATAATCTACATACTTATAAAATATTTTTTCAAAATAAAAGTTAAAAATTGAATTCATATTATTTTTTACCTTATTATAGGATTTCACTCTATCTACTCACTGATATAAATGAAGAAAAACCCGCAAAGAATAGTGAATCACATATGAGAACTGTTTTGATATGCACAAATCCCAACCAATCACTCATTTGCAATTTTGTAAAAGTGCCTTATTTTAAAGATTATATAAAGATTTCCGTTACTTAGATAAACAAATGAATGTATCTAATATAATTAAAATTTCTCTTCATTTAAGAGTGTTACACTTGTAATGCCTTAAACTTCGGCTCCAACAAATAAACTAATCACCATGTGTCTTATTACCTTGTATTGTTCAAACCCTGGTAAAGGAGGATTCCAATTAACCCTAGCGGCACAACGGATCCTCTGGACAGTCAATATTATAGTATATTTTTGGAAGATTCATAAGAGACAGAAGCTGAGATATATAACCTTTTGGACTTTATGGCATTCCGTACACCTTTTTGATTTAAAAAAAATTGGGGTAAAATGGAGGAAATGGAAGGCTGTCGCCATTTTGTTTTTACATCAATGCTAGGATTGTTCTTCCGGATATCCATAATTTATATACAAATAAATATTTTTTTTGAATGAAAAATAATTTGGGGGTGCAAATAAAGAAGTGGAAGGCTGCTGTTTTTTTTACATCAATGCTAAGATTGTTCTTCCAGATGTCCATCATCTATTGATTGTAATATAGCTCACCTTTGGGTGTATGCATGTCGGATTCCTGGATTAAATTTCAGTTTCCGTGACCCTAAGAGGTTGCTCATAGCATTGGGGTACGAATAGAAAAAATCCATCAATTATTGCTGTGCACAAATAATTATTTTTTTATAATTCCTAGTTTCGTCTGAGTAAAAAAAATAACAACAGGACGCCATATTGGCATATCCTTTCCGATACGGCATCCCTGAATACAGTAGTAATAAATACTCTTTACCCTGTATGATTACTTAATTTAATATTAGGAAGAAATGGCCTAGAAAAATATAATCCAGGAATAAATGGACAAAGAACAATATGATTCATGAAAAATGACCCAAATATATATTTATTCCATCTAATAAAAACAACAAGGAAGCCATTTATCCATATTGCAAAAATCAAATTATTTTTTGCACGTATTTACTCAATTTATATGAGAAGTAATATTCCTACAATATTTTGTTGTATTCCAACCAAATACTTGTCTATCCATCTATTTGGGCCATTTTTTCCATTAGTCATCCTTTTCCTATCTTGGGCCATTTCTTCCTGGCACATTTTTCTTGGGCCATTTCTTCCTAGGCTGTACTTTTCTGGTTCATTTCTTCTGCACACCGTTAAATTTGTACCGTAGGAAACAGTTTAAATGTCCTTATCCAAGAGGTATATATATAGACCAGCCCAAAATGAATCTTAGGGTAATAAAGTAAAGTTTATCAGGCTTGACCTTTCCTCTTACTATTCTAATATTGGTGTCTATTTCGAAATCAATCAAGGCTACATACATTGGACGGGATGTTTTATTATATTGTCAATATTCATAGAAAAGTCAATATGATTCGATTGAATTATTTAAATTATATTTTACCCAAGCATAATAGTGCTAATTTAAATCAAAAACAGTTTTCTTACTTTGTGATACTCTACATATAGTTCCACGATTCCACTGTGTGCCAACTCTGAGCTACTTTGGTATATGTCAAAGGTCAATGACCATATGACCTAACATACTGAGAAAGGTACTTAAAGTTTAAGAAATATATATTTTCTCTCAAAAGGTTGTTGTCCAATATATTATGGATTTCATGTACAACATATGAAAACACATATGTATATAGCACGGATCTTTCTATGTCTTCTCTCTCACTGTAGGAGTTCTAAAAAGTATGATTTAAGGAGGGGGAGGGATGGGGGGACTGTGCACATTATAAGCCTTTGAGCATACTCTATCTATAGAACCATCTGCAGGGCTCTTCATCTCTTTCGTTTTATTTTTTTGCAAAGATCCTGATGCAATTGATAAGACGGATTTGAGTCATGGTTTTTTAAGCAGCAAGATGACATCCTCGACACGTTTTTTCATATATATTTTTTCATACAATTGAAGGGTGATGGAAAATATGTATTTACATGTGAATACATTTGCTGATTTTATAAATAGAGCAGCGGTCTTTGCAATTTTAAGCATGAGTCATCTTGTTATTATTTTTATGTTGTCTAAATAAAAGGATTTTAAACGCATAGCAAAAAATATATATTTGTAGAATTATGATGCAAAATGACGCAATGAACGTCTATGGAATAACATTCTAAAAGTCGATGTTTGTAACTTTTATTTACGACAAGAAAATATTTTATTGAACGATACCAAACTCATAAAATTACATCATTAATGAAAGGTTTGGTTATATAATATATGTGTTTGATAACGATTATTTATTTGAGGAAAAGGTGACTATATATATGTAGTTGTACAAAATGCAAAAAATAGGCTACAGAGTTATTATCTAGTTACGTCATGAAGGAAATATTTAGTTTTTCATCTGGATGTATAAATCAACATACTTTTTTGTAACTTGATAAGTTTAAAAGAAATAGATTACTTATTACTTCATTGGATTATAAGTCAGAAGTCTATTCTTACATTTCATCATGATAGGAATACCTATATATACAGTCTCCTTGTCCCAGGATGTATAGCAACCTGTTTGTTTTGGGCCTCCTTACTCCAAAGCAAAAAAAACATTTCTCTGAAAATCGGTGTATACTAATTTTGTTCTTTGGAATACAAAGGCTGATAATAAATTCATATTCATTTGAAATGAGAATTAATATCCTATATTAAATTTGATTAAAGCTTCGACCGGTTCAATTGAACTTGCTAAATATTTATGTTGATCAAACCCCCAAACAAAGAATATAAAACATTATGATTGTACAATATAATTATATAGAAAATACTGTAGGATAAAGCAGATGGAAAGGTTGATAATAATAACTATGAATCTTTATTGCATTTCCTCATATCTTAAATATTATTCCTTATATATATATTCTAATCACAGTTTTGGCTTTTATACTATTAAACTTTTAATTAATTATTGATCCTGTTAAAGTGGGAAGTAAAGGTTTATATAATAAAGAAAAAAACATAAAATGCCACCAATTTAGATATTTTGAAACACTTTTAGGTCAATATATATTCCTTTCCCTATAACTCACAACAACTGAAATAAAAGTCGCTTTATGTATTCAAATAAAACACAACCGAGAAATATACATTTCTATTGGGGAAATATCCTTGTAGATAATTTATTCACATACAATTCCCTTAAAACATATTTGGAAACGAAGGAAGATAAAGTGTTGTGTATCTTCAAACATGAATCATTTTAATATAGAACCTCGGTCTTTGACATTCCATTATTTTTGTGGGGACCTACATATTTTTGAATACATATACAAAAATATAACAAATACATATTCATGATTAACTTACAAATATATATATTATACATACATAAAAGAACAGGAAGGGGTGTGTTAAAAAAAATTCAGTAACGCTTGAATAATTTGTAATTTTCATCTTAATATGTATGCGTAAGAGTTTTAATCAGGCGCGACCCTAAAATAAATATGGAGCTACAAGTT
>CP045892.1:32982890-33008239 GCA_013387185.1 Caligus rogercresseyi
AAGCCAAAAAAGGCACTACTTTTTAAAGATATTTATTGCTCGTTAGAGGCTTTTTTACTTTTTATAAACATACGTTGGGCATACCGTTGTTTAAATAAGGATGTATATTCGAGTAAGTTTGTAAGTCCTACTTTGTACAAAGCTTTAAGGGCACACCTTTGTGTATGTGTGTGTGTATAATCGAGTATATTTGTCATGGGGCACATTAGTACATTTGTAACAAGTCTAAAATAAATAAATAAAAACAATAAAATTAAGTTAAAGAAACCCGACATATAAAATAAAAAGCAAATGCAGATGGTTATATTGGACGCTGCGTTCAAGGACCCTAGCTGCGGTTCTGGCAGTGTGAAGGGTTCGCGGCCGACCTTAAGGCCCTAAACAGGTTCCACACTGATATATTGCGTGGCATGCAAAAGTAGCTGTCTCCCTCCCAAGTGGATACGCCACTTGAGTGGGTGGACCTCATGGGTCTCTTCGGGATGGGGAAAACAAATCACCAAACGGTTTCCTGGCACCGCCGCTCCCGTCGTAGGAGTAGAAGCATTTCTAGGTCTCCAGGGTCACCAACTTGGCGGCCACCTCGTTGAGGGAGGGAAGGCCTGCTCTCTCAAGGAGGTCCCCGCCGATGTGATGTGATCCTGTCTTTTAAATCCAACGATGCTCCTGGCGGCGTCATTTATGGCGACCTGCACAGCCCTGTGTGTGGCAATTGCCCTCTTGCACTCCTATCGAGTCTATGAATGGTCACAGCATAAGAGAAGAATGTTAAAGAAGACGTTATGCAGTTAAAATATTTAGTGATCGAAAATACATATAATATGTTGAAAAAATCAATATGAACAAAAAAAAACATTTTATATCCTAACTGCTGTTTATGATATTAAACATCAGTAACTTAAGGATTCCAAGTCGTGTTCTGGCTCTGAGAGAAACCCACTTTATGCTATCCAAAATCTGAATCCTCCTAAAAGAGATTTTTTTAATGTATACAAATTTCAAAAATGATTTTCCTTGTAAAAATGCTTTGAATAATTGGCAATATTTATGATATATCATTTAATTAATTATTTAAATGTTTTTCGTTTTCTAGCTGTCGCTCTCTCTTTTCTATAAGTCAGATGGCTCTCTTTGTATGTCATAGCATACTAATCATACGTCATGCTATTTATATAAAATTTTGCTAAATGTCTTAAATGTGTCTTTTTCTCTTAAGAACGTCAATTTTTTTAGCACTTTCTATAATTTCATTCACACTTCCGTTCCCATCACTGAATAATTAGTTGCAAGTATGATCTTTGGCTGGATATTCTAAGCCAGGGGTCACCAACACGTCGCCCGCGGGTGCCATGGCGCCCTCGTAGACTACTTGAGTCGCCCGCAAAGGCATTCTCAAAATAGTAATACTTAAGTAAAGTTATATATGTCTATTAGTTTTGTATAGTTGTGTGCGATGATGTATGTATATTTTTCCGTTATGTCTGTGTATTGTCAATTTGTGACGTCAAACCTCCACAAGTTTGACAGTTCAGGCTGGTTCAGAACAGTGCCTTAGAGTAGGAGAGTCTGGACGACCGACTGATGAGTCATAACAACAACAGCTGACTAACTTCCATAACAAAACAGATTTCATATAATAAATTAGTAGGTATTGTATTTAGTAACCAATTAAATGTTATTTTCATGAATCAAAGGGAACATAATTAATGTATAAAGATTACAATTTAATTAAATTGCTATAAATTGTAATATTTTTAATATTTTGCCACTATTTTAGCAAAGATAACATTCGTATGTTGAATAAAAATATTATTGCATGTCTGATTATATTCGTAATGTGGGCAACCCTTCATCAATCACGTTCATTTCAAATCCTTTTATGAACGTGGACACAACGTGCATTGCTGAGCAACTAAGTGAAATGCTTAGTTTGGATGCTGGGCAGGTGGTAAATGGAAATAGTGACTTTACAAAATGACATCCAACTCAAGGCCCATAAGGCTACAGAAAACTGCTGGGGCCTTGTTGATATAGAAAGGTTTAATGGTCTATGCACAGCAGCTATGAAGGTGGCTAGTCTGTTTGGTTCAACTTACCTTTGTGAATCAGCCTTTTCTGACATGAATTACATCAAAAATAGACACAGAACAAGGCTCACAGATACACATTTGCAAGATTCACTCAGAATTGCAGTTTCAAGTTACAGCCCAGATTACAATGCACTGGTGGCCAGCATGCAATGTCAGGCATCCCATTAAAATGTATTTCTGAAGATTGTAAGATATTTCAAACATATAAATAGTTTAATTTTGTTGTATAACTGTGATGGTTACTTCATTTCTGTAAAAGATCAGTAAAATGTCATTTGTTTGTGTGCATAAGTAATAGGCCTATGTCACACATGTTAAGATACTAATTTATAATTTTGTTTTAATGTAAATGGTGCATTGTCATCCATGATTTCAGTTCCTTTTGCAAATCTAAGGAGTTGTTTGAAATGTTTAGAAATAAAGCAACAATTTTTCTTCCTTTTAAAGTCATTATTGATGATTATTGTGAATTTTTTTTTATTATGAAAATAATCTAAAGCAGGCGAATATCACTAATTAGTATTAATAACATACAGGTAAACCGATTAAATTTGTTATATCAGAAGCGCATATCAAATTGGTAGCCCTTCACATGAATCCACACCAAGAAGTAGCCCTCAGTTAAAAAAGGTTGGTGACCCCTGTTCTAAACACTTAATACTAGTCTGTCGTTAAGGTAGTGCAATGTATGAATCAGACACTCGAACCTTTGTATAACTCTAGTTAACATTGTTTAAATATTTGGCAAACTTTATTGTTCAATTTATTGATAGTCATTAAATAAGTGGTATTTCTATGCCTTTATTCAATATTCAATGATGGTCTGACTGTTAATCCAAATAATCATTGACCTAAAAGCCACATTATAACGTAGGAAGTTAAATAATTTATACAATACCAATGGACAACCTTCCAAGAAGTTCAATGCAGCTTAAACTTCTTCTGCTGATCATTTTCTCAATTACGGCTTTAAAATGGTTTGATATTTGATAAAGAAGAATATAATTGTTCGTTATCAAATATTATTAAGGGTCTAAAGGAAGGCTCTGCAGATAATTGGAACAAGGGAAGGGGGTCTGTATCACGATTTTGTCCATATTGCATTATTCTAAACAATGGATCCATAAAGCATATTGTTTTTTTGTTAAATGTGAGAACTATAGCCATTTGTTCATTTGGCACTTACTCTAAGCTATAATTGCTTTCAAATGCAAGACCATGAATTCTCAAAATGCAATTTCTCCTACTCGCCATATAGCGCCGCCTAACAAGGAGCATTTTATGTCTGTGCAAAGGTTAGAAAAGCTTCAATAGCTAATATTTAGGCAATGGAATAAGAAGTTATTATAGAAGAAGAAAAATATCGAAGTGTTAATTATGTAATCCCAAAATTCAATGCTCTTCTTTTCTGCCAATGTTAATGGCCAAACGATTAACGGCATATCACCCTCTGCAAGCTTCAGAGCTTAGGCCAATATTTCTTTCTGCTGCGGCGAGGTACGCCGCTTTGGACCTCAAAAATCCTTCCGTCTTTGGTGATTCGTGGACACTAGCTGCCGATGAAATCCGATGCTTCCTTCCCGGTCCCTGTTTTATAATGACGCCATAAAGAAGCTTTTTATAGAAATTTAGAAACTACAAATATACTTTTTATAATTCTCCGTGTTTTTCGTTTACTTTTGTCGTTTCGGTTTTATGTGCTTTTAATTGATATATATTTTAAGATTGTATAGCTTCGATGCTAAAAATTTAAACTATAATGTTTAATAGTGTATTTTTTACACATTAGCATCCTATTATATACCTTATACTTTGTTTATTGTATATATTCCATGAACTGTGAAATAAATAAAAATCCCAAATATTTAAATAAATTAGTTTTTAATGATCTATCCTTATTTTACTATAAATACCCTTTGTGTAATGCATAAGTAGCAATATATTTATATTAGCTATTTGAGCTCCAATTCATTTGAATTAAAACGACATAATTAAATTACTATACACCACAAGCCTACCTATTATATGTTTTGCAAGCTTAAAAACTCCAACCTTATTTTCCCCCCTTCTAATTGCAGTTTCCTGGCACTCCATTTCAATCCTACAAACATGAGGGATCACCTAAATGAGACTCACCAAACCTCGACCAACACTCGGATTTTAGGTCCAATGAACCCACAGGAGTAGTGATTCAGTCATAACAACTACTATCTTCTGGAGGGGATCCTCATTTCATCACTGCCAGATCCCCAACAACATAACTCCTCAATCAAAATCATTATTTTTCAGACATGAGCTTCCTCCTTCAGCTCCTTTGGGTTATTCAACTAGTCACTCTAAGTGAAGGTAAGTTTCAAAGCAACCCACATGCATCCATAAAAATAATTTTTCCCCTCTTGACTTTAATTAATGTAATGAACGCAAATAGTCTTTTTGACCTTGCCTCATTGAAATATTAAGAAAAAAAGCTGTGAAAACACACACCGATGAAACATAAGAAAAATCTAATTAGCCATTATCACCTCCTCATTTCAATAATTCACATATTAAGAAGCGTTACATTGGCGTCTACTCATTGAATCATAAATTATATCCACTTAATTATTGTAATGCGTGAGCCTAGTTGCATATAGATAATTAAGAAACTGAGGCCGTTTCATGGATTTCAAGATAAGTGAAATGATACTCTAAATAATTGATATATATATTAAAGAAATAAGGTATGCCTATTTGGAACTTTGAAGCAACAATTTATAGATCATGATCCATACTTTGGGGTGTCAATTTTTTTTTTTAAGAGAAATAGAGCACATGAATCCAAAACGTAGAGTACTTTGTAGTGTGTCACCCATAGAGATACGAGGGCTGGTCAATAAGTCAGTGACTTTTTAAATGAAACAAAGTTTTTTTGAAAAAAGCTTATTTCTTGTTTTTTCAACATAGTCTCCTTTGAGCTCTATACACTTCGTCCAGCGTTTCTCCAATTTTTTTATCCCTTCCAAAAATAAGATTTCTCGAGGTCCTCAAAATATGTGTTTGTTTGTGAGATGATTTCATTGTTGGAATAAAATCTCTTTCCGGCAAGCCATTTTTTGAGGTTCGGAAACAAGAAATAGTCCCTCGGGGCTAAATCTGGAGAATACGGCGGATGAGGGAGCAATTCATAGCGTAATTCGTAAAATTTCGCCATGGAAACAACACATGTATGGACTCTTGCATTGTCTTGATTGTGAGCAAACGCGGCACCCATCTTGCGGATAGCTTTTCATAGCCAAGTGATCTTTCAAAATCGAAACCACTGACCCATGTGATATGCCTATGGCTTCCACAATCTCCCGCACTTTCAATCTCCGATCGGCCAACACCATATCATGAATTTTTTAATTGTTTCTGGTGTAGCGACTTCAACTGGGCGTCCAGAGCGTTCGGCATCAATGGTGCTTGTACGACCACAACGAAATTCTGTAAACCACTTTTTACCATTGATATCGATGGTGCAGAGTCTCTATAGTATTTATCGAGCTTAGCCTTTGTTTGAGCGATGGTTTTTTCCCACAAAAAATAATGCTTGATGAGCTCACGAAATTCACTTTTCTCCATTTTCTATACAATTCACGAAGTTGTTTGTCTGTAAGGACTGTCAAACACAAACTAAAAGACCCAGCGTGTTCAAACTTAACAGAAGTCAGCTGATAGATGCTTGTTAACAGGAGCAGTGTTGAAAACCAAATTATATGGACGGAAATACAAAAAGTCACGGACTTATTGACCAACCCTCGTATAAAGATATAGAGAGCTGATTCCCTTCAATAGCAGAGGAACAACGTCGTTCAGCTGTATTCTGTGTGTTCAAAATAAACAAAGTAATCTATACTACTCATCGTAAGCTGATCATAGAGATAGATTCTATCTCTATGATCAGCTTACGACGACGTAGTACAAATTACTTTGTTTATTTTGAACACAAAAATACAGATGAAGGGAATAAGCTCTCTATATCTTTTTATCTCTATGGTGTCGCCTCAATTTTTTATTTGTTTACGTATTACTTCAGACAAGTAATAAGGGCTACAAATAAAATATACCGAAATAAATGTTCAATACACCAGACAATTTTTTTCAACAGTTCAATTTTATGATATTTACAACAGACTACATAAAAAACCTAAGATAATGTATGAAAAAAATCACATAACTAAATATTTTAATTACAATTTAATCTTAAGAGTTGAACTAAAAGCGCTATCAGTACACTTTGAATTACATTTTGGTAGATGCCACCATTATGAGAAATCAATTTTCCTAAATTGTAAAATAACTATATTCCTTGACTCTTGTAAGTCACATAGGGTTAGGGCAGGGCTATTCAATTGGCGGCCGCGGGCCAGATGTGGCCCGGACACGGCCAACATGTTTGGGTCAACATACCCTTGTGAATCGAGCAATTAAGAACAGTTATCGGTGTCCCTAACAGACAACAAATTCACCAGTGCCTTAGGATTGCATTGACGTCTTAGAGCCAAACATCAGAGATCTTGTGCAAAACAAGAAATGCCACTTCTCTCTCTAAAGTCACGGCAGCAGTGGGCTAAATAGCCCTGTTCTGTTTAGCAGCCGCCTCATGAGACAATCAGAAATGTTGAGTAAATGTTCTATTTTTTGCTTGTTTTAAATAAAGGAGATGGAGCAGAGAGTTGTTGTGTGCATTTTAAGGCCTATTCAATTTTGAAAGCTAAAAAGGTCATATAAAATAGGCCTAATAAAAAAATAATAATAATAGGCATAGTAACCATCGGCCTATAATACAATAGTAATACTACTACTGTTAAATAAAAAAAAATAATAATAGACTTATTGAAAAAAAGTGGCCGCGGAAATTTTGCGGCCCAGCTCAATTCTTGGATTCCAAATGTGGCCCACTTGGAAAACTAATTGAATAGGCCCGGGTTAGGGGTTTAAGATTGCTTTTAAAAATGTTACTCATACCATAAGATAAATGTTTGAAAAAAGAATATATTTTTTTCTTACTTCTATAGTATTCTCTATAATGACCAACAATTGTTTTCTTAAAATAACGTTTATTTTAGGATAAAATAAATATATATTCCATTGATTAAGTTCCCATTCCCTCACAAGAAATTATCTGCAAATCTCCATAACACAAATGCACAATGTTTTATTTTAACATTTTTTTCTCTTCAGCAAGGTCTTTATTTCATTATTTAATATATCTGACGTACACAATATACACATATATATATTTATTAATAAAATTAAAAAAGGAAAATTGTGCAGTGTTGAAACAAACATAAATAAACATTATAGTTTTAAAATATTTTCCTCTTTAAGACCTAAAAAACAGCAAATTACTTAGGAAGTATAAAAAGTAATACTAAACCAAACAAACATAAATCACAATAAACGAGCAAAACGTAATATTATAGCAAGTCAATGAACAAATACAGATAACACGCAGACATAATTAAAAACGAATATAATAATCCGATTTATGTCCATAAGCTATTAGTTCTCCGTGTCCTTAGTGTTTTCGTACAAATAACTTATTATACGTTTTAGCATTCTGGAGTGTCGGGCTGATGAGGAGGATAGTCTTTATGATTTCATACGCGAAGGTCCATATATTGGTCATAGACCTTGGGAATCCTTAGGGAGAGGGCAGCATACCTGCTGCACTGTGTTGTTTAGAGTTTAAAAAGTTTATAGTTCTGTAATATTGTAAAAACGATTTAAAAGATGATTGTTTTGTTTTCAATTTATATAATATTGTATTGTTTGGTGTCCTCCCCAGAGCAAAAACTTTAAACTATAATGTTTATTTATGTTTGGATAACGCATTGCTTTGGGTTTTATGTAAATGTCTCATTTTGGATTTATTTACATTAATAAACGAACTGGTTAATTTAAAAAAAAATATATCAGACTACAACTATATTCAACTTACAAAAACGTGTCTTCTTGAACATAGTAACTGTGTATTGTAATACGAAAAATGTTTTTATAATGTCTTGTGGCTTGATAAATTATGTTTCTTCCGATGATGATGATGATGGATAATCATTCTTTAGAAGTGGCTTACCTATCCAACATATATATACATTTCTTTATAAACAAAACCATTTCATTGATTTATCAATCATTTATACAGGAGAAAAGTTGTAACAAAATATATCGTATTGCTCAAATGGAATATGTAACTTCTTCTTTGTTTTTTTTCCGGCTCAATGATTATTTGACTTATTACTTAGATTTAAGACAGAGAGAAGAGAAAACATCTAGATCTATGAGGCTTGAGAATGTACACTCATTTACTCAGAGATGGAAAGGGAATGAGCTCTGATAAATGGGCTCCTTTGGGCCCCCTAAGATAGCATCATCAAATCTATTTGCAAATGAAGTATTCTTTCTCACTTGCCCGTCATAACTATTTGATCTTTCTATACAAAAAAGGGTGATAATAATAGAAAATGGAGACCAGAGGGGATTGAAAAAAGATGATTACAATTATATAAATATATATATATATATATATATATATATATAATTAGATATATTTATATTATATATATATATATATATATGTGTGTGGTGTGTGTGTGTCGTATATATATATATATATATATTATATATATATATATATATATATATTATATATATATATTAGGGTGATTCTATTTCACGTTTTTCAGATTTGAGAGTCGGGCTCCCCCTAGGATTTACTTTAGTGAATAGAGATCATCTTTGAAAGTTTGAACGAAATCGAATAATAGGAAGTATCCGCTCAACGGGCCCCAAAGTTATTTAATAAACTTAAGTAGTAAATGTTTTTTTCGCCATTCGATCGCTCTAATGCCTTAATTTCAATGCTATTTTCAAACAATTTGCCGCAAAATGAAGGTATGCTTGCAAGGATTCCAAAATCAGTTTTTAGTTTTTATGTACATCCAAAATCAAACGAGATAATAAAGTTTCAAAATGTTCATTTTTGGGGTATTTTCCATAAAAATGACTATTTCAAAACTTAAATTTATCGTTGAATTTTGGATGTACATAAAACTAAAAACTGATTGAAAATAACATTGAAATAAGGACATTAGAGGCGATCGAATGGCGAAAAAAAAATTACTACATAAGTTTACTAAATAGCTTTTGGGCCCGTTGAGGGGATACTCCCATTATCGATTTCTTTCAAACTTTCACAAGATGATCTCTATGCACTAAAGTAAAATCCTAGGGGAGCCAAACTCTCAATCCGAAAAACGTGAATAAGAACCACAGTATGATATATATATATTATATATATAGATATATATATATATATATATCTATTATACTATTATACATATATATATATATATATCCAGGAAACGACCGGGTACAAGCTGTTTTTTGAGTATCCCGGCCCGGTGTCCCGGGTTTTTTAAATACCGGGCTGGTCTTCATATCTCGTCTGTTGTCATTCATAATTTTTTTGTAGAAAAATAATTTCCAAAAACAAGTGAGGAACATTTTTTAGAAAGGAATTTTGAACATTAATTTCTAAAAAAACGTCCTCACTTTTATTTGGAAACCATTTCTAAGAAAACGTCTCACTTTTTAAATTATTTTTTAACAAAAACGTCCTCGGTTTGGCCCAGCTTGAAAAATTAAGGCCGGCCTGGGTCTCAGCGAAAAAATCAAAAAAGGTGTTCCGGTCGTTTCCTGATATATATATATATATACATATATATATGTATATATATACAAATAATATATTGTAGTATGCAATGATTGAAAGTTTATAGAACATACATATATTTTGATCATTTTGATGTTTTTATGAATTATATTGGTACTGAAAAGATTGTTAACATAAGTAATTATCAGTGTTCGGAATAAGAAAAACGAAAAATACTGAAAATCATCTATTTTTAAGAAAGAGTAGATTTATCCTAATGGTTCCTAACCATCTACCTTTATAATAACAATAGGACTGATTGAAAAACTGAAGATCAATGTCCTAGTACGCAACTGATATAAAACAAATAAGAACAAGGAAGGACTTATTTTTATCCCCGAGCAAATAAATTATAAATATCAAGTCTAAGTAGTAAGAGAAAAAAAAGATAACTTATAAAAGTAAAATCCAATAATATCATTTTACTGGACTACTTTTTATAAAAAATAATATAGAGTGACGGATTCTCTGAATATGTTTTGCGGATCACAATTTTGTGGATTACCAAAAACTTGTGTTATTATACATAATAGAAAATACTTTGCTTATTAACGTATATTGAGGGAAAAGAGGTCAATGTACTCAGATGCAAAGATAAAAACAACAACTATTGAAATCCTTTAAACTCCAAGAAGTAATTTATTACGAAATAATGTATACTTAAAAATAATTGGACACTTGATACTGTGACTTAAACTTTTGTTGATGTTATTTACCTATTTTTATTCCCTACATAAAACGATACCCTTTTACAAGAGGCATAGAGTTGATGAAAAAAAATATCCCAAACTCACCCCCAAACATCACTATTCCGTTCAATGTCTATTTTCTTCCAATCTTCGTCAGCTATGAAGAAGACAAATAAACTTTTATTTTTCTTCTTAATGTGAGGATTTCATTGATTAATTAATAAAAATATGAGTGATTTTGGGACTGTACATTACGTATTCATAAATGATGATGTCCATTGAGGCCATTAGGAATGCCAATTGGTGTTTCAGGATATATTTAGGTCTCTGAGTTGATGTTAACACCCCAAGAGCCAAGAGTGAAGTACAATTGTTTATTGTAGTGATAAAACTTAACTATCAGGTAAGATAACCGGTCTAAAAACAAGAAATACAAAATATCGATACAGCTTATCTAAAAAAAACTAAATTATTTTGAATTATAATGTTCAATTATGTTTTGTTTTTAACGTAACTGTCTTAAAAATTGTGTTTTTTTAATCTCCTACTTTATAGTGTATTCTTATTTTTTACACGGTAGGGATTTAGCTAATAAATAAACACCTTAACCCAAAAAAAGCTATAATAATTATTATTATAACACACATTTAAACTTAAAAAAAGGCAGCCAAAGTGGCCTTTTTCATAATGAAAGTGCTTTTATAATAATATTCACGCTATATGTCTTTCACACAAGCACGTTCCATACCACGATTTTTATCTTTATGGATGAGAACAGGTTCTTTGTCTAAGGTATTTCTTTAGCAACTTTTTTTGTCAGCAACTTGCCATAAAAGATCATTATATAAATTATTATTATATAAAGTTATGAAGAAAAGAAGAGCTATGAGTCTCCTGATACTTGTACTACTCCTTCGTTCCCTGGAGCACTCTTGTCTCCTTCATTCCCCCTTTATCCCATCCCCCCCCCCCCCCCCAAAGGGACGCCAAACATTGAGCTAACTATAAAAAAGTTGTTATATTATTGTTTGTACTTAAGTACATATATCGAATGAAATAAAAAAATGAAAAATAGAGGAAAAATGAAGAAGCTTATTGGAGAATTATAAGTTCTTATTTTATTTTTTTGGATTAAAATATATATTTATTATTCTAAAAAAATATAGGAAATACACAATAACATAGAAAACAAATTTATAAATATATAAAAATCTAAAGACAATACGTTAAAACAAAAACATAAATGAACATTGTAATTCAAAATTACTGTCTAAAGAGAAAAAAAACTAAATATATAATATGCACCTAAAAAAAAAAACTTAATCTCTATTCAATCTGTAACGGCGGTGTATAGTATGGTAGATTTGATGATATGAGGTATTGGAGGGAATTGAGGGAAGAACCTTATTAGGTCACCAGCACATGTCCACGAAGATGCAGAGACGCTTGGAATTGTAATTGCCATAGCGCAATACCGAGCAGCTGTCCCAATCATTATAGCTTGAGGTCTTCAATTTTTATATACGAATGATTTGTCAATTTCTTTGCTATTAAAGACTTTATGCTTAACAGCGAATATTCAATTGCCTTATGATGAGATGCCAGCTTCTGTTTTCGCCTGAAGGGTCCAAACAAGATCGATGCTTAATGATATTGGAGTCGATATCTTCTTGCGGAAAGACATTAATTGAATAAAATACCTCACAGTCCTTAATAAATAACAATCTACAACAGCGTGTATATATTATTGTATAGAATGCCACAATTATTGCAGGATAAAAAAATTAATGAGCCCAGTCGAGATTTGAAATTGAGCTGTAAATTTGGACCCATCAGCAATACTCCAGGTCGAACACGAAATTCTTTTTTTCATGAGGAAGGAAGACTAAAAACTTAAAAACTTACTTATTATTCTTTTCTTCATAAAAACTTCTGCCTGTCAAGATTCAATTTAAAAAACCACGGCCTTGTAGGGCCCATGTTTTGACAGACCTCTGAAGAGGAAACCTAAATCTACCTTCCGCGAAAATGGAAGCTGCCCCCACGTCGTGGATTGTAATAATCCATTCAAAGAGCTGTTTTTTCTAAGGATGAGGGATCACCAAATCTATTAATAAAAGGTCGGACACCCCTGTTAAGTTTATTTTCTCAAAGGTTATCAACAGGGACAACAAAAGGTAGTTCTCGCCATAGAGATATAAAGATATAGAGAGCTTATCCCTCCAATTAGCATATAAACATCTTTCAGCTGTATTCTGGTCACAATGACGTATTTCTCTTCCTTCCAATAGCAGAGAGAAACATCGTCGTTCAGCTGTATTCGGGACACAATGACGTATTTCTCACAAGGATCCAATAAGCTCTCTATGACTTAATATCTTTATGGTTCTCGCAAATTAACCAATGAACTTTATTTCTGTAGAAACATTTGTTTTCTTTCTTTGCATAGAGTGATGGGAAGATATGATGTAAGGTTGATCGAAATAAAGGAATTCCGTATTGTCATGAGGACTTTTCACATGCTGGTGATTTTTAATGACGTCACAACGGCAAGCGTAAAGAATAACGTATTACTATTCTTGGCACTTTGTCATCCAAAAAAAATATTGTTATAATGGATATTTGATGAGGTGACACTACACTAATAATTATTATTATACTGACCTATCATCCGTGAAAACGAGAAATAAGCTAACTTGATATTATGAAACAAAATAAACATTTATTTTTTCAATTGCTCATTTGAAATAATAATATTGGGGTTTATTGAAGGTGTTCATTCAAAGAGTTCGTAAATGACAAGGATGTAGGCCTATTCAGAAGGAAGAATTTATATTTTCTCTCTGAAATAATGTTCGCATCTCTCCACCATCAACAGCCGTGACTGAATTGCTTTTTATTATTATTTCTTTTCATCGAACCAACTCAGCTTCAAAAAGATTTCATTATTTATACTTATGATTAACTATAAGAAAAGAAAATGTGAGGCTCTTTACTTCCTTTGCACCCTCTATAAATGTCTATTCATTGCCTTGAACAAAAGCGGAATTTTAGCATCTATTATGGTATACTTTTATCAATACATGATAAAAGGATGTTGTATATAGTGTATATACATATATTTTATGCTCATTCATATAATTAATATGTTTTAAAAATGTTGTGGAACTTATTTAAACAACCAACTATTTGTTATAGCCAATAGTTAAAGTTATAAAGTGTATTTATGTATTCAACAACTATATAATTTGATAGTCCACACTCAGATTATTAATATTTGTTTTCGTTTATTTGATTATTCGATATGTACTTACGCATATACTTTTTCCTTATATGTAATAATGGTTGATGTAAATAAGTCCATTTCAAAACATGGTTAGAATTCCTAACCTTGCTGGAAACTCAATATAAATAGTAATAAAAAATCAACAAAACAACTAATGGGAGGCATCTTCTCTGCATTTATGATGAAAATTAATATAATATATATTCGTGAAGTACATCCAACAAGGAACAGAAGGAAGGAATTGTTGTTATCCCTTTGGAGAAGATTGGATCATTGGTGACCCAAAGCGATTTTCACATCTATAGCAGCCATCATTTTAAAATTTGCACAAAATTAAGTAATAATTGATATATTTTGAAAATTAAAAAAACGTTTATACATCTCTTATGCAATTTAGTTTGTTTAGAATATGCAACTAAATGCTTAGATGTTCCAACTTTAAAAAATACTAAAAAAAAACTTTGGAATTGATTATAATCCACATAGAGTAACTCCTTGAAAGATCAAAATCTAATTAACAAGGGTTAATTAATATAAAAGCGTAGAAATCACAAAAATTCAGAGTGACTTTATTGTAAAGATAATCACTTTGCATTTTATGGAACGTAAATATATACATAAGTTGATATATTTGGAACTTATTATATAGTTTACTTTTTCTATTGTAAATACTGTATTAATGGTCTACATATTCGCTTAGTGATGCATCCATTTTCAAATAATTTTACTTCATTTAACTATTGAAATGGAGTAAATTTTCTTCTCGGTTGAGTATAATGTTATATAAGAACTGCACACTACAAAAAGCCATATAATTAATTCTTGAATTATGAATTTTGTAGAAACCAAATGCCCAACTACTTTAATTCAATTTCGGACTTCAAAAATAAAAAAGTACTCACAAACAAAAAATAAACAAACTGAATTTATTTCCTTTTTTGGTTTCTTATAAAACAAAAAAATATACAATTTACAATTTAAAAAATTAAAAAATTCATAGAAAATGCATTCTATATTGCTTGAAGAAGGCAAATGTCCTCTAGATAGCGAAAATTTCATTTTAGGGGAATTTATTTGACATGGATATCCTTTTGTCCATCATAGTCAAGTATTATTTTCATTGTCTTATTGTTCTCCTTGTATTAGAAACCATTCATGTCATTTGATTCATGAAATGTCTAAGCAATTTCCATGCAAGCTCATATCGCCTTGTGCAATTCAATAGCCAATACAAAGGTAATTGCTGACATACATAAACTAGTGCATTTTACTTCCTAAAATATCAGAAAAAAACATCAATTTACCTCAATTGCTTCTATTTAATTAAAAATGGCTTCCTTAAAATATCAGTTAACCTACTCATGGTTAGCTCATACAATTGTATCTCTTTATCCCAGAAGTGCCAGTCATAAATTGATCACAACTGATGTGTAGGAGTTGTGTGTTTCCTTCAACTTTTTTGTATTTTAATATGCATAGATAATCAAAGACCAGTTGCATCTAAGGCTATGGGTTATTTTGTAAACTTTTATGTTTCTTCCCTTATGATAGGCACAAAAGCTCACCAAAGAAATAGAGAATTAAAGTTAATAGTGTTGTTTTTATGCATATTTTTTTGTTAACCAATTATATAAAAAATAAAGGTTTCAAAAACAATTTGAACTAGAGGCACCCAATTTCACAACACAGCGACATCTATTGGCAGAGTAGGCTAACTTGAAATATTTATTAGTATTTAGCTCATTTTGCATCTCAATTCTGCACTCAGAGATGCCAAAACTTAATCACTTGTTTCTTTTGGCATTTCCAACAACTCCACAAAGTTTCATTCGAATCCGTTCCTTACTTTTTGAGTTATTCTGCTGACAAACAAACCAACAAACCAACGCCAGTGAAAACAATACCTCCTTCGGCGGAGGTAAATATCAAAGATAATGTATAAATATTAAAGGTTATATTCATTTTCGGCGATATTTCAATGTAATGACAATGTGATCACAGCCGGTGGAACACGTCTAATCTCTTTTTCTTGTTCATCTGCCCACCAACATTAACTGTCAATGTGGAACAGCTCTAAGGCGTGGAACGCCAATAACGAACAGCACAAATAAGCGTCACAAAAGATATAGTGCAACATTGGTTGGATAAATTTATTGCAACGTTTCTGTCTAAAAGGTTTTGTGTTTAATATACCTGCTCATTAATTCCATTAATTATATTATTCTACAAGATTAGGTTTGCTTCAGTCCTTAATAACCTTACCAGAACCCAATCCGGTATCAACCGGTAGTCAATATCATAAAGATATTTTGTAAAAATAAATTATATGTCTTTTAAAAATCTGAATCGTTTTTGGACAAGTTAATCATGGCTGACATGTAATATTTTAAAAATTGTAACATTCATTTATATTTTTGATATATTATACATTCTTTTTCTTGCATCTTTTTTCTACATAGATAAATGCATACTTTTGATATCTCAAGCAGGAGTGTACAATTATACTCGTCTATTTCATATTGTATATTTAATGCACAAACTGAAATCTGTTGAAATATTTCTTCTTTCATTCTTCATATATGGCGTTCATGAAAGATATAGAAATTAATCATTCCTCGTACCATGTCGGAATTACAATTCATTTTTCAGTTGTTGTTCCTTTGAATTCAAGAAAAAGAAATTGAATTCAAGAAAAATAACCAGACGGCTGTTGAATATTGTGTATTAGTGGCATAGGACTCGGTTTTTTTACATAACTTTATTTATACAGAGAAAATTGTTTAAAATCAGATGAACCTCTTCATCCTTGTGAATTGAAGGCAATTCTATTATCGGCTGCGGCAAGGTACGCTGCCTTAGACCTAAAGATACCTACCCTTTTCGACAATTCGTGGACCAGGGCGTCGGAAGAAATTAAATACATCCATCGGTAGCGCTAAGTCATCGAAAATTTATTAGAATAATTTTAAAAAGATTCAAAGATTTTAATTAGTTGCCGTCTGAATCATATTATTATATTATTTTAATTTGATCCCATTCTATTATACAATATCATTGTAGTTTAAATATCAGTAATTTTAATTAGAACGTTCTTTGTTGAGGTAAATTTTTAAACTAAAATGTTTATTTGTGTATTTTTATGTTTTTACCTCAATTTTAAATACATATTATATATTTTACCTCCACCGAAGGAGGTATTGTTTGGTTGGTTTGTTGGTTTGTTTGTCAGCAGGATAACTCAAAAAGTACGGTACGTATTTGAATGAAACTTTGTGGAGTTGTTGGAAATGCCAAAAGTAACAAGTGATTAAATTTTGGCATCTCTGAGTGCAGAATTAAGATGCAAAACGAGCTAAATACTAATAAATATTTCAAGTTAGCCTACTCTGCCAATAGATGTCGCTGTGCTGTGAAATCGGGTGCCGGGAGTGTCTTCCTCTCGGAATTTACGTCGAGGGGAACCCTCCCCGTCCCTCTACGCCGCCCCAGTCGTGAAAAAATCCGCCTCGGAAGGCTCATTAGGGCCCCGTGACGGCGGAGGTTTGCACTCTCTGAGTGTATATATGCCTCTAGTGTATATGTGTTTTTAAAGAACTGTGGGGGGAAAAAAATCAGATCTATAAATAAAATAGCTTAAAGCTCAATTTCAAAACAAAGCAATAAATAAACGAAGATGTAAAAAAAAAATATATAAAAACATAAAATGATTCACAACTAAGAGGGAAATCAAAAATTATCAAGGATAAATGAAATTTGTAAGAGGGATGAACAGTGATCTAAAGCAATATTTTTCTATGCCTTAGTAATATTTAAAAAAGTATTTTTCGAATACATACATACGAACTATCATTGTTTTGTTGTGAATGGCAATATAATGACTTTACTAATTATAATATTTAGTTTCTTCAATTTATATTCTATTGAAGGATGAAGCTCGTAATTACAAAAAAATATTTTTCTAATGAGTTGATTTATTGAATAATTGTTTAATATTTTGACTCTCATAAAAATAAATTGAATTGGTTATTGTATATAAACTAGAATTTTACGGCTGCCCAAACATGAATTTAATGAAAAGGGATGCGATAGCCGTGTGTGTTAAGGCGTGTCCAACTCTCAATGTTGGGGCCGCAGGTTCGAATCCCCCGAGATGGGATGGTCATTTTTGGTCTACTACCTCATTGATAAGATCCTAGGTTCGAGTGACTAATTTTAATGCTATAATGCTTATTTATATCCTGTCGGATGCAATTCTATCGAACCATATAGACAAAAAAAATAATGAAATAAGTTTGAATGAAAAAGAGTTTATTTGATAGTACATTTTCAAAAGCCTTTTTTTCTTTTTTATATCCTGTGCACGACAATAATGTCTCATTTAATGCACTCTTGTAAAATAAATTCTTGAGAACAGTTGATAAAAAACGTCTCAAGAGAAAAGTTCTTAAGCGTCTCTGCATGTCAACCTCACTAGACGTGTAAAAAATCAACTCGTTAAAGAGATTTTTCAACAATTAATCATAGTATTTCAAGGCACATGTTCCTACTTTCATTAATAAAAGAATAAAACATTAATTGCTTTTTATATAGTCTCTCTCAAAGAACTATTAGTCATTTTTATTATTTAAATATTTTAAAATATTTTGCTCTCTCCTAGAACCCTACATAGTTCTTGGATGCATTTGATCATTCGTTTAGATTATAAAATGATTTATGATTATTCAAGAATATACTACATGAAAACGAACCATCAAATGGATTAAATATTTATTATTATTATTATTGTGCAAATTTGTAGTAGTAAAAAAAGATGATAAAATATTTCCATACAGAAAAGTTCCCCCCTTTTTTATCAATACTACATTTGCATATTTGCAAAATATATATTTAAATGCTGAAATGGAATCGAATTCTTTAAATTATACTTCAAAAAATATTTTTGGATGAAGGGGTTAACTTCTTTTACTTAGGCGTGGGTTGAGTATGTACAATGGTCAAATTCGGTCGAGAACTAAATAAAACATAACTGTATATTAGTAAAAACTCAGGTTCTTGACCTATTTAGGCTTTAGTCAATGATTTTTTTAATTTAAATAATACATATCAAAGTTACATATAAAAATCAAGATTACTATTTAACAAAAAAATAATAAAATGAGTTTCAAGTGATTGAGATATCTAAAAATGCTAAAATTATAGGTAGGATATCTTAGATTTTGTAATATAGATCAAGATTTTATTTCTCATACTGTATATATCAACATACAGAACTAATATTCATATATCAATTGTATGTATATCATGGCTTTTTATGAGAAACCCTTATAGAATTATATATACATCTCAACCGAGCATGTCAACGTTTAAATGCTCAACATACCAAGCGAAGCATTCGAATGTCTTTAAAAGCACATAAACTTCCCTGAATGGGACATAAAATAAGCAATAAAATATGAATAATAATAAAAACCCTTTTCACTTGTCACTGAAAGTTTACCTTTATGTATGCAACGACATGCAATCCAGTTTGGCTCATAGACATAAATGTTTTGCTAATATGTGATTCTCCAGCCACAAAACTGTTTTACGAATCAACAATTCGTGGTAAGTTTTTTTATAATTTATGAAAATGTAAACGAAAGCATGCACTTAAAATACTAAGCAAAATATAAATAGATGCAGGTAGGATATAACATATATCTATATTAGTTTTTATTTATAGATAATAAATATACACTCAGAGAGTGCAAACCTCCGCCGTCACGGGGTCCTTATGAGCCTTACGAGGCGGATTTTTCACGACTGGGGCGGCGTAGAGGGACGGGGGAGGGTTCCCTCGACGGAAATTTCCGAGAGGAAGACGCTCCCGGCACCCGATTTCACAGCACAGCGACATCTATTGGCAGAGCAGGCTAACTTGAAATATTTATTAGTATTTAGCTCATTTTGCATCTCAATTCTGCACTCAGAGATGCCAAAATTAATCAATTGTTCCTTTTGGCATTTCCAACAACTCCACAAAGTTTCATTCAAATCCGTTTCGTACTTTTTGAGTTATCGTGCTGACAAACAACCAACCAACAAAACCAACGCCAGTGAAAACCATACCTCTTCGGCGGAGGTAATAAAGGCTATTATGTGATCGTAAAATATGGACGCCTCACGAGATCATTTAGCAATTTCATTTCTATAAAGTTTGCTTTATTTACAAGCTTGTCAGACTTTTTTTATTTTTATTAATTTATACGTAAAATATTATTGAATACTGTAAATACACCTCATAATTTACAGGAATTTTATGGAACTCCTATTGGTCTAGCAGGACGAAGAAGTGCTTTTCTGTTTTTTTTTATATATAATATATATATATATATCGATACATTTTCTAAATACGCCTAATATATGAATCTGAAAAGGTTTTAAAAGAAGATACAATAAAAATGAGGGTGGGTCTTAAGAGATTGATAGAAAAACAGGTAAATTCGGTAATAAAAGATAACAAAAAAAAAAAAATCTGTAAAGTTGTATCAACTCTAAAAATAACTATTATTGTGACGTCATGTTCGTTTATAAAAATAAAAGCATTTATTTTCTACAATTCCACGTTGTTGCAGATGAAGAGTCTCTATGCTTTGGGCCACGTATTTAGGAATGTTTTTCTTAATGCTGAATTCATTCTATGAATGTCTTAATATTTTGAGTGAATCATTTTTAATTTATTGAAATATAGCAAATCAATACGTTTTTGTAATTTGTGGCAGCAGGAGTTGTAGTTTTTTAGTCCCAATTTCAAAAAGAAACAAAAATACGTCAGATCCGGCAACTCAGGCGCAGTGCCTTTGAGTAAGAGAGTCTGGAGCATGAACGCTGATTCATAACATGGAGCTGAAGACATTTCACGACATGTTCATATCACATTTTAATACTTTGATATAAAAACAAATCAATGTTATTTTGAAAATCAAAAATAAAATATTTTAATGTAAAAAGATGGAACTTGAATTGAGATTACTATAAATTGTATTATTTGGAGATGTTGCCACTATCTTCAGTAGAAATAGCAATTATAAGCTGAAATACAATGTTTTTGCACTTTTGATACTATTCGTATTGTGGACAGTCTTTCATCAATCACGCAACCTTTTGGCATTTTATATCTCTGGGGTCAATCAATAAATATATTTGATACTAACTGATTGATCCCAGAGATATGAGAGCAACAAAAAGGTATCTCTGGGATCTATCAGCTAGTATAAAATAGATAGCTGAGGGGAGAGACTTCACGGAATAAAGGTTCAGCCTTCCAAATTTTGAGTCCAGTCGCCTCATTCTAAGGCATGAAGCTGACCCGCATTCAAAAATGTTTTGTGGATGTACAAGAGGTTTGCCATTAGAAACTAGGCTTCTCTGATGGTGGCAGTATGTGGGGCATGCGCTCTTGGACTCTGGAAAGACCGTTTAATGATTTATAGTGCCTAAAATATTACGAGGAACCCATTTTGCTGATTGATCCCAGAGGACATATAAACCGAAAAAAAGTGCGTGATTGATGAAGGATTGTCCACAATAAAGCCTTATATATATAAGGCTTTAAAATCCCTCGTCTTAGGTAGATTTAAAACTGAAATTGTTCTTTAAAAATCTAGGACAGACTAATATGAAGTTTATAGATATGAAAAACCTTTTAGAGAGTGCTACTGCATTCATTTTCTATGCCGCAAAAGAAGCATTTTATTGCTTCTCTGAACATTTTTTGTTTCACACTTCGAGTATATTTACGTTATTATTTAAACATGTACATTATCCTATACAAGTAGTGTTGTGTCCCAATTTATTCGGTCCAGTCCAGTATTAGACGGTCCTATCGGGTCAGTCCAGTATTAGAATTGTCGGTCCTATCGGTCCTTAGGCCGTCGGTCTTTGAGATGCTTTTGTCAGTCCTTAATTTTTCATAAAATGTTGAAAGAGTATTTATTTAATACGTTCTAACATTCACAAAACTTCCATTTAAACCAATATAGGCTACTTTTTAAGTATTGTCAAAAACATCGAATAATTATTGTTGTAATTATAACCAATATTTAATACATTTAAAAATTATATTTGCGTCAGCTCATTGAAGATGTTACTTTCCTCTATAAAGGATTTTTCCTTATCATAGCATTAAGAGATGTTGACAATATGACGTAGATTATGACGTAAAAAAGAAACATTTTTCCTTTCTAAGGACCGACAAAAAGGACTGGATGGACAGAATGGGACCGGACTGGACTGCAGTCCTCAGTCCTGATAAGGACCGACACAATACTATATACAAGAATTAAACTACAGAAGAAAATAATAATCAAACTTTTTTTTTTTAGCTGAGGGGCCACAGTTGTATTAAGCCTCTTTTGAAATATAGAAGCTATGGAACATATAATCAATTGTTTTTGTTGAGAAATATACATTTATGGCAACATCATCAGCATCTTATGTACTGATAATTGAACGCAACATGAATCTGATAAAGGAATCACGTAGTCTTATAATTCACAAAAGCATATCTTGATAAACTATTATCTTCGAGAACACGTAAGAAGTTGTTGTATTCTGCACGTTGACATAAAAAGTGCAGAATGACAATAAAAAGATACGAAAAGAAACTGTTTATTAGACAAAAATAACTACGATATGAAATAATACAATTTACTTTGCATGCAATATTATTATTTTATCCTCCTGTATAAAATGTTATTGCAATATCTTCATTTGTACTACTTTTTCATTTTGATTATTGCTTTATAGTTTTTATTGATTGATCATAGATTTTTGTTCTTGTTAGCAAGATTGTTTTAAATTACAATATTTTAATTTAATTAACACAAAAATCGCTATCTTTATTTAACTATTATTGGATTTGTGTTACTTTATTTTAGCATATACATTCCTATTGAAGGTGTCCAAAATAATTCAATCTAATGGCATTTTTAAATATTCATTTATCATATAATTACCTCCGCCGAAGGAGGTATTGTTTTCACTGGCGTTGGTTTGTTAGTTTGTTGTTTTGTTTGTCAGCAGGATAACTCAAAAAGTACAGAACGGATTCGGATGAAACTTTGTAAAGTTGTTGGAAATGCCAAAAGAAACAAGTGATTAAATTTTGCATCTCTGAGTGCAGAATTAAGATGCAAAATGAGCTAAATACTAAAAATATTAATAATGAAATGGGGTCTCTATTCAGGGAGTAGGAAAGAACAAACGCTTAAAAATATTCATTGACGTAATATTGCATTTATCAGCTAAGGACTACGTCACTGGGTGCTTAAACTTCTTTCTCTTCCCGTCTTCCTCTTAATATTAATATTAAATAAAATATAACGCTAATATTAAGAGCATGATGGAGAAAAGAAAGGAGTTGAAACATCCAGTGACGTATTTCTGAATTGACTAATAAATAGTATGACGTCAATGGATATTTTTTTATGATGGCTCTCTCCTCATCATTATTCACAAACACACCTACTTATGTAGACATATATGATTGGATGTAATTCCGTTAAGTGATTCATTGGTGGGGATCGGCGGAGGTTTGCCTCTCTGAGTGTATACATGCCTCTAGTTTGATTCTATATTTTTCTAAACTGTGAAAATGGTTATTTTGAACTACAAACGCTTACATACTTATTCAAGGAAATTTAGAACTGTAAAAAATATATTATGTTTTTCTCAATACACTAATTATTCAATAATCATCAAAATTAACATTAAAATATGTGCATCAAACTTTAAGATAAATTAAGATAATTATTCATATACCAGGCAGCCAAATCATAACTTTTTATTGCCATCACATTTCTTTATATGACTCATTTCCTCAAAACGGAGGGGAATGCGTATTTTAGTAGCCTAAGCGGATATCATGGCCATTGCCAATACCGGCTACAGCACCACGGCCAAGGCTGTGAAATACAACAAGAAGTCTATTCGGAAAATACTTTGAGCTGTAGGGACCACGGATGATGATTACCATAATAGGCAATAGGAAGGGTAGATCGGTCACTACGACGTCCTATAACGTTAGAAAAATGATTTTTGCCCGAAAGAATCCAGGCGACTTGTGGCCATGCCTGCCTCTAGACATGGACTAAGGGCTCTGGAGCAAGAGGTGATTCCCAAGGTCTTTTGATTACAGTACGGGCTCCAGCTCATACAGAAGACGTTATTCTTAAATAAATGGTCTCGACTGAGACCATGAGGTCTTTTGGCCGAATAATTGGCGGCTGTCTAACTCATGGAACCCCTTCTGGACATGATATCTGCTGGAGTCAGGTGACTGCCAGGGGGCATCCTAATATCGACAGCTTCAAGAACAAGAAAAACAGGGAAGTGTGGAACGGTGATCTAAAAGTCAAACACCTCTGCTAATCTGCCCTTCTACATTATAGCTGTGGGTGCAGAGGTCAGCCATTTCATTTTGCATTAATGTAAATGTTATTTAAAGCTAGCAAATGAACATTTATGTGTAGCCAGGGTCATGTACATTTTCATGAATTACTAAAGGAAATCTTTCTACATGCACTCGTTAATTATCAAGATGCAATTCCACAGGGAACCTTACTTTTGACCAACTTGGTATATTTTTTTTGCTGTTGAAACACATTGGTTAATGCTATACAAAAACTAATCATACGAAGGTTCAAAAACATATTTTTTATTTATAATTTTATATCATTAAAGTAAAATACAAGAACATATTGATATATATTTGCATTTTCGTCCGAAGAATGATTTAAGCATTGACACTAACCCCTTTCAGAATGTCTATAGTTACACAAAAAATGAATAAATTTAAGGAAATAATCATGTCTGGAGTAAAAGTAATCAATTAAAATATTGGATCACTCCATAATTAGCACTCTCCAAACAATTCAGTAATACGAAATTATGTTGATGGTAAATATGAAGTATTTGAATATATATATATATAATATATATATATATATATCTATATATATATGTTTTCTTTATATAAATAAACTGAAATATTAAATGCATAAGTCCCTTAGCTTTGATAATCAAAACATTTTGATACTATAAATATTATCATCCTCAAACATTACCACTGTCGTTTTACTTATTTCTAGGTAAGTTATCATTTATCATGAAGATAAATACATATGAAGATCTATTTAATAAGTAAGCCATTTAAACAAGAGTATAAACAGATATTTTATTATTCATATGTCACTAACAAACAATCGATATAAATTTCCATGATTCTTATTCTGTTTGCGAGAGCCTGACTTTCTATCCAACTACATACTTTTAATATGGCAAACGGTTATTTTGTATTCGTACAAATTCATGTAGATATAAGATTCTATATAGAGACATAGTAAAATATCTTTTGAAATATTTTAGTAAAGAATGAAAAATAAGAAGATAATATATTAATACAAAACATAAAAAGTATTTTTTTATTCCACAGTTCATAAAATACAAGCATAAAAAAAGATAATGTATATAAAATGTTGTTAATGCGTTAAAACATAAATAGACAATTT
>CP045892.1:33008339-33027459 GCA_013387185.1 Caligus rogercresseyi
TTGTTGGAGCGTTTGAATGATGAAATTATAAAAAAACGGCCTCATTTGAAGAAGAAAAAGTGGTATTTCACCAGGACAATGCACCGTGTCACAATCATGTAAAACAATGGCTAAATAAATAAATTGGGCTACGAATTGCTTCCCCATCCACATGTACCTCAGATCATGACCCCAGCGACTATTTCCCTGTTTGCAGACCTGAGAGAATGCTTGCTGGCAATAAATTTAAGGACAATGATGGAGGGTAATCGCCGAGACAGAAGCCTATTTTTCGGATAAAACGAAAGATTATTATAAAAGTGGAATCGAAAATTTATAAGATCGCTATAATCGCTGTATCGCCCTCGAAGGCAACTATGTTGAATAAATAAAATCGAATTTGTCAAGAAAATGTTTGCTTCTTAGTTAGTCTCGGGACTTATCAGCCGACCTGTTACATCTCCGTGTTTTTACAAAAAAGTTTTATAATAATTGGACAGTGTTTTAATTACTTTTAAATATATTTATGCTTTTCTTTGTTAGTTTGATTCCTGTTTTATCTGTCTAGTAGAAGGTTCTTCCTGTCATGTCTACATAAATCTTTATAAAAATTAATAAAATATCGCCTTATGGCCCAAATAAATGTATACCTCTACTCAATATGCTATTTGTACCCCTCCTAGCATTTAAATTACATATGCATTCAAGGAGGAAATAAATTCCGGTCTTAATTGAGTGCAGTCCAATTAATCTCATCATGATTAAATTGACTGACTGAATGAATGAAACTGACTACGAGTAAGCTGTTTTTCTGCGTCGTACTTACACATATTTCACGGAAATTGTTTGATAGGCAGGGCTTCTGAGATTATATTTGATGCAGTTCCCTGCCTTCAAGTGTATATGACAACACGTGATTAAATTAAAGTACGACTGCTTCAGTTCCTTTACTTATATAGAAAGAAGAATATATTTAGTGAGATATATCTATCTATTAACAGTTAGAATTATTACACTTATGGAATTAAGATTTTTGTTCATAAGCTTTTTTTAACTATATTGTTCAGAGAATTACAATAATATATGCATAAATAAAAATTGTAGTTAAAATTAGTTCTCTAAATATAAAAGTTATCTTATCAATATTAAAACCAAACACAACAATACATCAGCACATAACAATCATTATAAAAATTATTCTTTAAAATTAAATTCAAACTAGAGGCATGTACACTCAGAGAGTGTGTACCTCCGCCGATCCCCACAACATTCCCATTAAACATTCTCCCTTTCACACGCCCGATTTTCTATCTCTAATCATTGTTTACTCTCTGTTAGCTCATTTTGCATATTAAAAACGCACTCAGAGACGGGAAGAGGAAGAAGTTTAAGCTACGTTACTGAGTAACATAGTCCTGAGCTGATATATGAACTATATACGTCAATGAATATTTTTTAGCGTTTGTTCTTCCTACTCCCTGAATAGAGACCCCATTTCATATTTTAGTAGTAGTATTTTGCTCATTTTGCATATTAAAAAAGCACTTGGGATGCCAAATTTAATCACTTGTTACTTTTGGCATTTTCCAACAACTCCACAAAGTTTCATTCGAATCCGTTCAGTACTTTTTGAGTATCCTGCTGACAAACAAATAAACAAACCAACAAACGCCAGTGAAAACAATACCTCCTTCGGCGGAGGTAATAAAAGTAACGAAACATTGTATAATGAATACAATAAAATTTGAAATGTCGAGGATAAATCATTTCCGCATAATGGGGTAAATATAATATTATTAATTTTACTTCTTATCTTTTTGTTAACCTTAATAGATTTTTTTTAAGAAATTGAGATATTGCTTTGAGCAGGACGAATAAAATCTGACTAAATCGCTGTATACATCCAAGAGGAACAATGACATCAGGGATCTTAATGGATAAGGCTTGAGTACGTAGCTGCAGTAGATATCAAAATAGTTTTGATGTCCTAATTGGATATGAAATCGGCGCCAGCTAGCTGTTGAGCTTTAACATAAATGTCCCAAAGTCTGAATCATATATTTTCTACACCATATTATATAATGAATGTCTTCTATGTGTGATAAAGATATATACATAGTAATTATATATATATAATATATATATATATATATATATATATATATATATAAAGGCATGAGGCTCTTGAGCCGGGGGTTGCGACTCTGATCACTATTCATCGTTGTGAAACGATATGCATGAAGCAAAGGTTATATTTGTTTTTTTTTTTACCTTTGTTTATGAATGAAATGAAAACATGACTTTTTGTCTGGATATATTACAATTCTAAGATTCATTTTAAGCCCTATGAAAGGAGCTAATATATTTAATTATATCATACAAAACTAAAGTTGGTCCGATATTTCAGTTTGGCAGATTAATGGGTTTAATAGTACATTATATCCAGAGCTGCGACTACCGAATGTAAATCGGTATTCGATACTACCGACGGTAGATTTCAAATATCGAACCGATTTACGATATCGGTAGAAACTACAGAATACTATACCGATTGACAATCGGTACGGTATATTAGAAAGTATGACTTTTGTAGCATTCACATAGAGACTAAAGCTTATAGAGAGCTTATCTTTTCAATAGTAGCGACACATCGACACTGTCGCTTTGCCCAAGCGCTCCTTGTATGAAGAACTTGAACTTTGAAAATAAATATACAACAACAACCTATAGTATTATAAAAGCAGATACATAAATAGACATTCAATATAAGCTTATGCCATGCATTGAATACTAAGTACCTGAAAGTGCATTTAATATCGGACAATAAGATACAGTAAATGAAAAAAATATATAAACCTTCCATTTCCTACAAATCTAAGTACAGATAGAATTTATAAAAGATTAGTATGTATTATATTTCAAATAATCTATAATAAATTATAACAAATGATGTATTTAATTGTCCCTTGTTATAAACTGTCCGATATGGAAATGCATATGAAGAAGTCACAGAGCAGATCATAAATAAATTTATCTCTCTTTCTAATATACCGTACCGAATATCGATCGATCCTGTAGATATATAATAAAATTTACGGAATGCCGATATCGATCGATATTCGGTATATACCGAATATCGAACCGGCGGTAGATTTCTCTACCGAATCCCAGCTCTGATTATCTATGTATGAATATCAAGACAGTCTTAAAATAGCTAATGTTCGATCTATACTATTAAAAAAACAGATGCCATACGTATTATATATACTAAAGGCCAACATTCATTAAAATCTTATTTTTGTATTCAAATAAATTAATAAAATAAGAAATAGTGAAACCAATGAAAGGGTTCTAAATACTTAAAACTCTCACTGATTCTATCTTTAAGATAATGAAGAATCGAAACATCCATTTGGATAGCTTTAAAATTGCACCATCATGGCACAGATAAAGGAGAATATATAATAGTAGTAAAACTCATCATGACTTGTGGATTTGGTGATCTAATTTTCTTAAAAAAAATCTTAGTAACGTTTTTATTTCTTTCATATACCCTTCCCCCCCTCCTAATATCCTCATGAAATATTTTAGTGGTCATCTAATCCTTGAGTATCAAATTAGATTACTTCAGGAAACACCGCCATAGACGTCTTTTATAGGTATTTTTGTTTGTACTAAAGGATTTAATATATAGGTTTATTACAGCCGCCGAAGGAGGTATTGTTTTCACTGGCGTTTTTGTTTGTTGGGTTGGCTTGTCAGCAGGATAACTCAAAAAGTACGGTACGGATGCGGATGAAACCTTGTGGAGTTTTTGGAAATGCCAAAAAGAAACACGTGATTAAATTTTGGCATCTCTGAGTGCAGAATTAAGATTGCAAAATGAGCTAAATACTAACAAATATTTCAAGTTAGCCTACTCTGCCAATAGATGTCGCTGTGCTGTAAAATGGGGGTCTGGGAGCGTCTTCCTCTCGGAATTTCCGTCGATGGGAACCCTCCCTCGTCCCTCTACGGCGCCCCAGTCGTGAAAATCCGCCTCGGAAGGCTCATAAGGACCCGTGACGGCGGAGGTTTGCACTTTCTGGTGTATATATGCCTTTAGTTGTCTTCAGTTTTTTTGGTTCTTTATTTCAAAATAAAGGATTATTTTAAATAAATTATAATAGTTCATAAACATTTTGTTTTGGTTAAAAACATTTTATTCGGTAAACTGCAAAATTTTATACAGTGTAAAATAAAATACACATAAATATATACAGAAACAGAGTAAAACTATTCAGTGGCAGTTGCGAAAAAACACATATATGAACATTGTTTTTCATAGTTACTGCCTGAAGAATAACCTTATATAAAAGGACAATCATTTATTGGATTGGTTTAAAAAATGCACGATGTCTTCTTAAAATCCTTTTGATAGTGTTTTTTTTTGCCTATATGGTTCGATAGAATTGCAGTATCCGACAGGATTATAAAAAGCATTATAGCATTAAAATAGTCACTCGAACCCAGTCTTATCAATGAGGTGGACCAAAAACGATCAACCCTCTCGGGAGTATTCGAACATGTGCCCCCAACATTGAGAGTTGAAATCGCCTAACACGCACGGCTATTGCATCCTTAAGATTCAAATAACTCCTCAAATGAAATATACTTATATCCAAGTAAAAATGATAATTAAAAAAAATTTTTAAATAATTGAAGTCTTTCGATATGCTTAAACCTAATAACATTGGCTAAAATACCATTAAAAATTTTGTTTATTTTAAGGGTTATAAGTAGAGAAGGGCGAAATAAGCCGTAGCTAAACAAGCTATGATTTTTTGTATGGTACCCTTGTCGCTAAGGAGTTTGTTTACGTACGTAATAAGAATCTTTTTTATTTTTCCTTATCTGAGTATTTTGTGAAGTTCCAATTGTTACTTATAATAGTTGTACGTGACAAGCAAATATATCATCATTATGCCGAACAAAAACCCTGCCTTGTGGATTGAAGAACATGGAGGCTTGGATATTTGGAATTACGAACAAACGAAGAACATCTTAAAATGTCAAGTTTGTAATTTGGCAATTCTTTATAAACGACGAATCCAACATGTCTAGACATCAAAAAAGACTTCTTCTTAGAGAACAAAATTCCAATATAACGACGGACTGTTCAGGTCAATCATCATTCAACATTGGTTTGGCCAGAATGTTAGCTGCATGCAACATACCCGTGACTAAAATAGAAAATCCTGCATTTATTCAATTTATGGAGGAGCATACGGAGAAAATTATTCCATCTCAAAGGGTTATAACCAAAATTATTGAAAAAGAGAGCCAGCATGTCATCGATAATATCAAGGAGAAGATAAAAGACGAAGATTTGTTTCTTCTCCTAGACGAGAGCAAGGATCCCAAAGGGCGTTCCATGACAGCCGTGCTTATTGGTCCTCTGGATGGTCGTTTCGATAGCCGTCCCTACCTCATTAACGTCGTGGATATCAAAGAAGCGAACAGCAAAACTATTGTGACGACTGTTGTGGATAATCTTCAAAATGTCTTGGGAGAACATTTTAGTCCATCACGCTTTAAGCTACTGGTCACTGATGGAGCTGCGTATTGTGTTAAGGCTGCCAAGTCTCTGAAGACATCATTCCCAGAGATGATTCACGTCACTTGCTTGGCACATGGAATTCATTGTGTTGCAGAATTAGTTCGTTTTCAATTTCCCAATGTCAATGAGCTAATTTCGGAAGTTAAAAAGGTTGATTTTACATAGTCTTTTCTTTAATTTTCTTATTAGTCGTTCTATGAAGTTTTTTATTTATTTAAATTATCCCTATATTTTATTGGAATGATTATCTTTTTTATATTATTTTTTACCTGTTATTATATAAACTAAACGATGGTTTAATGAGATGTTCATATATATTTCTATATTTTATTTTCTGACATGATTTTTAAAGCTATTAATGATACAAAACAACTGACTTACATTTGTCTTTCTATTATAATCTGACTTTTTCGATCTTAAGCTTTTTTTCCAGATACTCCACTCTTTCCGACTTTTCGATGTATTTTCTTTTGAGAATATCCACGTCATCAAAAGAATAATGATCTAAGAGGATATTCTTTCGACTATTTTGCTGCAATTCTTGTTTTTTATGTTCCTCCTTTTCCCTCTTAGATTTTCTTTCAGCCATTCTATTTTCCCATTCATCAAATCTAAAAAATTATCATTGTTAGAGAAAGGATTTAAGTTTTTTCTAACATTTTTGCACCATAAACTGAAAGTTTCGCAACATATTTTGCCAAATCACCAAACCTAATTTAAATAAACTCTTGTTGTTAAATAAGATCGATAGAAATTTAATTTCATCTTAAATAAGATCGATTAAAAAAAAATTCTGAATAAATTTATTTTAGTATTGGTTCAAAAAATTATCTTTATTTGGATGGAGGACGTTTGGAACTCTGTCGCTGTATATATTTCCTTGTATGATCCGGAATTCCTTGGAATATTGTAGAAAGTGCATCTTTTTTAAGGTGAAGGCGCTTTGAATCGGAAGATATATTGTAACATTGTGTTTCAAAATGATTCGAACATAACACAGATGCTTTATTATGTCGAAAGTTTGCCTTGCCCATGTTCCGTACCTACTCTCTTAATAAAATAATGAGAAAATATAAGTTATAATATAGGACAATGAAATAGAAGATGAAAAATAATTGATAAATTTACCGTGCAAGCGATTCATCCTTGGGAACTAATGTTTTCTGGTATCCTCGGACTTATATTTGCAATTAAATGCGGCGCAAAGAGGCATTCTCGACAATTTACTATACTGTACTGCTGAAGAATATTCTTTGAAGTATGGTATTATCTTAGCAGTTGACATACAAAAAATATTTAAAAAAACTTCAGCTGTTGAAATCAAAGTAAGAGCGTGCTGCAAATCCTCCTGTGCGGGTTGTATTTTTCATTGCAGTGCCATAACCACGGGGGGGCATTAGGGGGCAATGCCCCCCCCCCCCAGTCCAGATTGAACCGTAATATACTACTTTACCACTATTATTAAAATGCCCCCCTTTAAAAATAAAATGCCCACCTACTTATTTTTTTCTGGTTACGGCACTGCTTCATTGTAACGTCATTGATCACCTATGACGTCACTTTTACTTGGAGGCTGTTTAAAAAAAGAGCATAGTGAAGCCGTTTCAAGAATAAAATATGAGCATAGCGAGGCTGTTTCGAGGAAAAATGAGGATAGTGAGGCCTTACTGTGCCAGGGTTACTGTTGCAGTGCCAAACAGTTGTTCAGATTCCAAAGCAGGCTTTTGTTGTATTATTTATTGATAAATTACTTCTACACAAAAATATATTTCTTCCATTAAAAAAATACAACTTCCCTTGCATATAGACAATTTGACAAATCCTTCTTGTTACGTTAACCCTTGATATTATTTATATATTGATAATTATTAAATAAAAGTAATATGATGATGTTAAATCTTAATATGTACATTATTTATTAGTTGGTATAGTAGTATTCATTTAATTGATAATTTATGAAATAAAAAATATACTTTGAATGTGGAATGTTATTGTCCTGACGCAAGACTAAATAAGTATATGTAATCTTTAAGAAACTATTGCTGCGTCAAATAACTTAAATTTTATGATGGGAAGATCTGCCAGCAGCGGGACTGTCTCAGTATATAGTTTATTTCTATCGAAGAGGGCCATCTGTCGGCGGAGAGATAAGTCATTGTGATCATGTCGTCCAGGGAGAGTTAGGTTCCAACAAGAACGATTATATCAACGTCGGTCCTCAGCCAGCATAGTTGCTTCCTCCCACGTATGAATTATCATCATGAAGTGGTCCTCGGGCCTGCAAGAAGTATTAAAGTTGAAGAAGCGTTCCATGGTGTCTCAAACAGATATGATCAGGAATCGGTTCTTGGAAAAGAAACAAACTATTATTATTGGCCTAGAATTGACAGAGGCAAATACTTACTGTTGTGTCCTCCGGCACAACCGGGAAGCCACCTTGAGGAGACCAAGGATCAGGGGCGTTCTGTAGTCTAAGCAAGTGATGCAATGCGAGAGGCCCCTAGCAGAGAGGGGGCCTCATCACTGTGACGAAAGGACCCTAACTTTCCTCCTTGCAGGAGGGCTCCAGGATTATCAGTAACGCCACTGCCAAGGATCCTTCTGTAGAGAAAGAGGTGTTGCTCGTCCCGTCTGTCCACAATCACGTGACGGCAGGGAATCCATCGGGGAAAGGGAAATCCTGGAGGGGACTCCAGAGGTCTTCCAGGTTAATTAAAGAAGAGAATGACCAATGGATCCCCCACACGCGGGAGGGAAGAAGGGTGTCCTACACACGATAAGTAAGGTCCAGGAGGGATGAGTAGCTCCATCCATGGTATATGTTCTTTGAGGTGTGATTTTGGCTCTCGGGCATGTCCGTTGCCCAACATCTCATCCTCGTCGACATTGTTATGGACTCACATAGGGCAGAATAACTTCACGATACTTAATGACTCGATTCATAAGTAATAAGGAAACATTATTTCTCTTTGTTTATTGATACTAAGTGAGTTTCCCTTCTTGTGTATGTAAATGATGACTGATTGATGACGTTTTACGCAGGGAAAGAACAGGAGCAACTGAATATATTTTTTAGACTAGATTTTGGACTATTTCGCCCTTCTCTAGTAATAAGAATATACTGATGGAAAAGTTTGTTTTGTGATTGTTTGTTTATTAGAAGTGTAGTTTAATTGCTATAGATTTTTTTCGTGTCTCAACAATTATTGTAATTTATATGTCTATTTTTCAGGGATCACCCTAAAAATCCATGAGGTTATATCATATTAAAAAAACTTTAGGACGGTTCAAACAAGGAGTATAATAGATAATTTATTCATAAAATAAAATGTTAAACAAAGGTAAACAACAAAATATGAATTTTTTGACTATAAAGTCCTATGATTAGCGGTAACAGTTCAGCTCTTTAATCTATGATATAGTTTAAAGCTTTGTTATTCAGTTTAAAAGTATTGTATTATGTGCATGTTATGTAATGGCTTGAAATGAAGCTCGTGGTAAAGAAAAAAACACAAAATATATACAGTTTATAGATAGTAGCTTTTTAGCCATCATAACTCTAGATATCATGATAAAATGTATCTAATATAATATACATTTTTTTGATCTATCATCAAATTCAATTAACTAAAAATTCACATATGCCAATACATAACATTGATGTATCGCATTAAAAATGTCATTAAATCATTTTCTTCCTATTATTCAAATGAAATTTAATGAGGTAATTTATTTAACCCCATTTAAAGGCTATAAAAAGGCTTAACAGCTTATTAGACTTTGTTGTCCCCATAGGTTGTATTATATTCTCTTGATTATAATGTTATGTGAGTCCCGCTTGCATTGCAAAACCCTCTATTTCCCTAGCGAGATTAATATTTATAATATAAGAATAATTAACTAATTCTGTTGTTGTTGAAGAGACTCAAATAAAGAGACATGATATTGACATCTTTTTCTTGGAGTAATCACAGTTCTTTTGATTTATATATTAATTATTTTAATTTAAATTTGTTATTATCAAATATATAATGTAAGTAGTGTATTGAAAAATGTATATTAGTGTATTGACATAAATAATGTAGGTATGCTTGCAAGGACTCCAAATCAGCTTTAATTTTTTTATGTACATCCAAAATTCAACGAGAATTTAAGTTTTGAAATAGTAGTTTTTATGCAAAATACCCCAAAAATGAACATTTAGAAACTTCATTATCTCCTCGATTTTGGATGAATATAAAAAATAATAACTGATTTGGAATCCTTGCAAGCATACCTACTTTTTGCATTGAAAATAAGGACATTAGAGGCGATCGAATGGCGAAGAAAAAAATACTAATAAGTTTACTAATAACTTTTGGGCCCGTTGAGCGGATTATTCGATTTCGTACAAACTTTCACAAGATGATCTCTATGTAACTAAAGTAAATCCTAGCCCGACTCTCAAATATGAAAAACGTGAAATAGAATCACCTATATATATAACTATATATATGTATATATATATATATACAATATATTTTATCTAAATAACAAAGATTATTTATAAAAAATATAGAACTATGCGAATGAAAAAAAATACAATTTTAATCTTTTGCCATCTTTTTAAACGAAGGAAGAAAATCGATGCAGACATAAAGAAAATAACAACAAATCTCAACACTTTCAAATCATGGTGTCGGTACACCCTTGGTTTACTTTTTAGATATTTTGTGTTTGAGTTACGTTCCCTTTGAGTGAGTGTGAGAGCTGGAAATGGGGGAAATGGGAACCTTCCTTCCTTCCTTTCATGTTGTTTATTTAATGCATTTTTATTTCAAGTGGCTTTTCTCTAAGGTTTATATCATCATCGTCGTCGTCGTAGTAGTAGTAGGAGGTGGTGGGTGGTACTTCTTACCCACTCGACTCAAAGTGTTACTACTTGTTTTTTCCTAAATGCATTAGAGGGGGAGTCTTTTGAAGAAATAACATAAAAATATAAATTTATTTGTTAAATAATGTAACAGTAATATTTGTTAAAGTGCTATTAACAGATATAAAAATATTATTAGTTCAAAAATGCCTTCTCTATGCACAGCTGATGAAAAAACTAATTATATGTATATATATTTCAATAACAATGATTTAAAAAGATTATATTTAAGCTATTTAAAGGACACACATGACGAAACACATGGTCTCTGTAGTATTATTTTCGAATATGACTTAATACAATTTATAACACGATTAGCCAATTCTTTAATTTCTAATACACAGGGTTTTTTATAAGCAAAGCCTTTGGTCCATTATATTGTATATTATATAATTTTATATATCAGGAAACGACCAGATACCATTTTTTGCCGAGCCAAAAACGGGACGGACTTATATATATTCTCGTTCTTCGACATTCTGAAGTGACGACGTTTTTTTTTAGAAATAATTTACCAAAAAAATAAGTGACGACTTTTTTAGAAAAATTTCCAAAAAGAGAGTTGTGACGTTTTTTTAAAAAAGACTTTCCAAAAAATAAATCAGAAAAAAGTGATGACGTTTGTTTTTAGAAACAAATATTTCGAAAATTCCTTTCTAAAAAACGTCGTCACTTTATGATGACAACGAAAGAAACGAATGTGAAATATTTAAGTCCCGGATCGGTGTCCTCAAAAACCGGGACACCAGGCGAGGACGCTCAAAAAACAGCCGGAACCGGCCGGGTACCCGATCGTTTCCTGCTTATATATATATATTTATATATATATATTATACTTTATATTTAAATGTATTATGCGACATAATGATACATGTAAAAGTATAAACTATATATATACTGTGCGGAGCTACAATTGGACAAAAGCTTGAAAGGCCAATAACTTGGGAATTCTGAGTCCGATTCACTTTAAAACAACTGTTTTGGGTTTCAATTGGTTCTCATCTTTAGATAAAAGAATTGTTTTGAAAATGTCATCAGAAAAAGCCGCCTGCAGCCATTTGGTCGCCTCCGAGCGGGCTGCGCGCCCAAGAAATTATCGAATTCACAAAACACTGTCTATATGTGGCACAAGAGTTGAATGAGTCCAACGGTAAGTGCACACCCTTAAGGAAGTCTCAGACAAGTCCAAAAGCAAAAAAAGAATTCCAGAGTTTCTCCACGTGCTGCCAAGAGGATCAACGACGATCCACCGGCACCTCTAATGAGGATCTGCCGCCGAAAAATTGAACATGGACGAGAAAACCAATAGGCCCGCCATATATGGTGATCTCAGGAGCAAGAGCTACGTGCTCAAGGCATGACAGATGCTGTCTGGGGTCTCAAAGGCCAAATTGGGTTTCGGACAATTTGCCCATGTTCTGGTCGAAGGAGATATGGCTCCCTAGCTCGCCGGACTGCAACCCGTTGGACTACTAGTGTGGGGCGTATTGGAGAGGGAATCCCAACAAGCTCACTCACAACAACGTTGTCTCGCTGAAGGCCTCCATTGGGGGGCCAGTGGCTACCATGAACAAGAAGCACCTTGTCAACGACTGCAACCGAGTTTCCAGTCCAGGCTGGAGGCGGTCATCGAGGCTGACTGAAGATAATTTGAATAAAAGTCAAAAGTGGATCCCTTGAACAACTTTTATGAAAAGAATTTATTGCCAACTTGTTTTGTTAATAAATATAAGAAGAAATATCTTGATTACATCTTTTCCTGATTGGTAGCTCCGCACCCTGTAAATATAATATATATATATATATATATTATATATATAATATATATAATACCTATATATATATATACTTTTCATTTAGCTTTCAGTTTTCAAAAGTCATACGTGGTTTGAATCTGGTATAAATATTTTTGAATTTTCATGTATTAAATATTATGATTAATGATTTTGTCACCAGCTTTGCATATTGCAAAATGTTTGTTGATTACTTTTGGTTGGGTCGATCAAATAAATCCTCAAACTGTATATGAACAAACAAAAGTAACTAACCTTAAGTGGGAATCCTAACAGCTATGTTTATATATTAAAAAATATACTTTGTCTCACATAACTACCTGACACATTTCTAAAAGCCTACACATAATTTATTCATAAGATCTATGTATGAGCTCAAAGAAAGACAGCTCCCCTCTTCATGCTCTTAAGTTATTCTGCTCACTGTGTTCGTTGTTGTCGTTGACCATAAACAAAGTTATCAGCACATAGAGAGTCGTCTAAGTAGTTCTTATCTTTTGTCTTATCTCTATCTGGTCAGCTTTTGATTTAATTAAAGGTGACAAAGAAGCGCTTCTATTATGGCCGCAGAGAGGTAGGATCCAAACTGTCTTCGGGTTCATTGAATTCATCTCAAGACGTATTTCTTCTTCATGTTTTTCCTCTTGCTTCTATAAGATCTTGGCGTGTCTTGTCTTTTGCTTCTTGTATTTTGGTTTGTATAAAAACATGTCTTTGTTTATAACACATACAAGTCTAAACACAAAGGAGGTGTCTCAGATAAAAAGATAGATATCTGAATAGAGTTTAAAAAGACGTTAGCACATAATAATCAAACCATATGAACGCTTCATCTACCTCCTCAACTTCCCAACGACACTCAATTTAGTTCTACAATAGTATAGATATATTTAAGAAGGATACAAATAAATAAGTGTAGATTTTCTTTGCGTCGATGTTACTTGATATGTGATTACTTCAGTTATATATTATAATTTGATATATTAACTACACTTTCTTTAAACTTGTCATCTCGACAAAAGCACAAGTCTCACATCAACAGCCATCAGACGACAAATAAATTGACTAAAAGCTCTTTATTTTACTATATGTAGTGATAATTATATCTAAGTTGATTCTTTAACGAAAAAACAAATGTTTTTCTCCAATTGAATTAAATGTTACTTTTTACACTTTATACATCCTCAAAGCAACGACAAATATTTAGTTTCCTCATGAATGAATAGCAAACCATCTACTTTTTGAATGGGTCCACGTGTAATATTTAAGTTTATAATTAAAGTAATATAGTGAGGATTCCCCCGCACTGAAACACAATTCTAAAATTTAGGTGATGAAACAAAACATACAAACATATAGAAAGCTGATGCTTTAAATATATTAAACATTGTAGCTTAAAATGTAAGAATGAAAGTATAAAGGACTTCAAATATAATAGTCCAAATTCGTGGCATCTTAATTGGTGTGATGATAACTTTGTCAATAGGATATATAAAAATCATATAAAAGTATAATTAAAACATACTTTGTATTGTGATTTGATAATATATTTATATTTATTTAGATAAATCAAATGTTCACAGTCTAATTGGATTGGATTGTTTAATTTCTTACACTGTATATGTTCTTTGAACAATTACAATAATTGGGTTTCATTAAGGAAGAATATACATATTATATTTTGAAATGTTGTTAAACCTTTCGTAGAATTTTTTTTTTTTCACAAATAAAAAATTTTCAAAACTTTAAATACATTTTGTAATTAGTCCCTTTGTCTCTATTTTATATACGTTCATCTTCTTGTGTTATAGACGTGTGTATTGTGCTAATGTAAACGTACGAGATAGAATAAAGCCATGTTATACTGAGGTACAAAAAAAACACAAAAAAGAAAGTGGACTAATAGGGCCAATGGAATCAATGCAGTTTATCATATACTTTTGCACAATTCCTTCACGTCTCAGAAGCCACAATGAGGACGACTCAACTATGTACATATGCATGTATTGTTTACACAATAAAAAGCAGTTGTGTTGCTTTATTACAAGAATAAATATACATATATTTTGTATGCCAGAAATGACAAATTATGCATCGATCAAAAAGTATAGTCCTGAGGGAGGGGAAGTTACATAAATAAAGAGAGGGAGGGGGTGCCAGGAAAAAGGCAGCAATTTGGGTTGGATGGCTCTAAAAATAAAGATATTTACAGCTGCTGTAGTGGGAGGGGGGAGGGGGGGGGGTGTATGGGAGTTAATGAACTCTACTAAGAATAATGAGCAAGATGTCAAACGAATAAACAAGCATATTTATTTTATAAACCCTTCCTAAAAAATGCGTATCATTGAAAAAGCTACTTCAAAATTTTAAAGCGAAATTGAAGAAAATGATATGGAATGCAAAACAACCATTCTTATTACGTAAGCTGCATAATATTCAGCCTATAGAATCCAAATTCCATACAGGATTACTCATTGTAGGAATATATTGCAATAAAATCAGGAAAAAAATAATTCAAAGTTATACAAGGCTGTCAAGGCTGGGGTGTACGAATGAATACATTTTTCAAATATGTTCAAAAAATAATTATTCTAAAACTTTTTTTTTTGTATAACTTTTGATAGTTTTTATGAGGTTTGTGTGTTGATTATTATAGTTTCGCCAAGGTTAAAGTTAAGTATTTGTATGAGTTTGGTTGCTTGATTAATTTTGAGATGTTCATACATTTATTGATTAGATATAATTAGAGGAAGAATGTTTTCACTATATTTAGAACCATAATCTTATTCTATAAGATTTACACACACACACCACATATATATAATATATATATATATATATATGCCGAAACATATATATAAAAGAAACTAATGATACATATTTTTTGCTTATTTAATTCGATAGAATTGCATCCGTGTGGCTAAGCATAAGCATTATTGCATTTAAACTAGTCGATTTAATCCAGTTTAGATATTAATATTGATATTTCTTTAGAATCATTGCATGTACAATAAAATATTTATTTAAATGAACATTCTAATTATATAAAAATATTTAGTTTACTCTTTTATGAAAAACTTATAGTCAAAGAAAACTAAAATATTTTTTTTTGTACATTCGTACAACATTTATTCTTGAATGTTACCAAACATAAAAAAAACTTATTCACCACAAGTAACAACACAAATTTTACACAACTAATATTAAACAAAACTAGAGGCATATATACACTCAGAGAATGCAACCTCCGCCGTCTGGGGTCCTTATGAGCATTCCGAGGCGGATTTTTCACGACTGGGCAGCGTAGAGGGACGGGGAGGGTTCCCCTCGACCGGAAATTCCGAAAGGAAGACGCCCCCGGCCCGATTTCACAGCACAGCGACAGCTATTGGCAAAGTAGGCTAAATTGAAATATTTAGTAGTATTTAGCTCATTTGGCATTTTAATTCTGCACTCAGAGATGCCGAAAATTTAATCACCAACCAACAAACCAACGCCAGTGAAAACAATACCTCCTTTGGCGGAGGTAATACATTGATAAGATTTTGGCCTTCCAACAACTCCACAAAGTTTCATCCGAATCCGTTTCGTACTTTTGAGTTATCCTGCTGACAAACAAAACCAACCACAAACCAACCCCATTGAAAACAATACCTCCTTCAGCGGAGGTAACAAACCAAACACTCAAAAATCACAGTTATTTACATAATAAAAACTTTTCGATAGGGGGATTTTGTACTTCAAGAAAACTAAAAATATTGATTCTATACAAAACTAGAGGCATATATACACTCAGAGAGGGCAAACCTCCGCCGTCAGAGCCTTCCGAGGCGGATTTTTTCACGACTGGGAGGCGTAGAGAGACGGGGAGGGTTCCCCTAGACGGAAATTCCGAGAGGAAGACGCTCCCGGCAACCCAATTTCACAGCAAAACGACATCTATTGGCAGAGTAGGCTAACTTGGCAAATTTAGTAGTATTTAGCTCTTTGGCGCCTTAATTCTGCACTCAGAGATGCCAAAATTAATCACTTCTTCCTTTTCGCACTTCCAACAACTCCACAAAATTTCATTCAAATCCGTTCAGTACTTTTGAGTTATCCTGCTGACAAACCAAACAAACCAACAACTAACAAACCAAACAACGCCAGTGAAAACAATACCTCCTTCGGCGGAGGTAATAACAAACTTAAAGCTATTGTTATGTTGTATATAATTGTCATAATACTCATATTATTTATTTAATGAATATAAATGCACATTTTGTGTATCATTTATTTTAATGAATACATCAACGCAATAGTATATACCTATTAGAAATCCCTTAATTGCTAGTCTATATTCAGTAGATGCAAAAAAAGGAATATTCGTGTTTTTTTTGTACTTTTAATGTTTGTTTATTTAAATCAAATAGAAAACAAATAAGTATACAAATCAAATGATATAGGAGTATATATTAATATCGTAAGTAAACACATTATTTGATTGTTACCTCCGCCGAAGGAGGTTTGTTTTCACTGGCGTTTGTTGTTTGTTGGTTTGTTAGTTTGTTGGTTTTGTTGGTTTGTCAGCAGGAATACTCAAAAGTACTGAACGGATTTGGATGAAATTGTGTGGATTTGTTGGAAGTGCGAAAAGGAAGACGTGATTAAATTTTGGCATCTCTGAGTGCAGAATTAAGGCGCCAAATGAGCTAAATACTACTAAATTTTCCGAGTTAGCTACTCTGCCAATAGATGGCGCTGTGCTGTGAAATTGGGTGCCGGGAGCGTGTTCTCTCGGAATTTCCGTCTAGGGGAACCCTCCCCCGTCTCTCTACGCCTCCCCAGTCGTGAAAAATCCGCCTCGGAGGCTCATGACGGCGGAGGTTTGCACTCTCTGAGTGTTAATTCCTCTAGTTAATATTACTTTTTATATAAATCACTTTAAAGTATTATTTCCAGCTTATTTTGTTTAATAAGTTATTAAAATAAAGAGTCACTATTCATATAATTAATATTATTTTGGTTTATATAAATAAAATAAAAGTATTCTATTATTATTAATTGTATAATCTCTTTTTATATTTTTATATACTACTGACTTTATAATGCCGAATCATTTACATAAAGGACGCATTTGATTTTTAAGCAAAAAATCCCTTTTGTGTGCACTAAAAGAGTAAAAAAATCAATTTTGCTATTATTCTTATAGTACATGTCTTACAGTTATTTTTCTAATTAAAGAACTGCGTTGTCAGCACTGTATATACAATTTTATATGTACATACTCTACACTTTTTTCTTGATTGCGTCCAACAACCAATTGTCTTTGATTATCTCCTTTGTCTAATACGGAGGGTAAAATAAATGGTATGTATTTATATTTATAAAAACCTATGTCACAATTAGGAATATAGAACAAAAAGAAAGTTTGTTTCATGTTGCCATGGATCGTAAAATATCATAAATCTTTGATCAAAAATAAGTGTTTTCCATAAGTGTATTAAAAAAAAATTCTACTATTACCAGATAATGCGGGTAAGATTTGAATAATTTTTGTGTAGAGAGTTTTTTGGATCGCTAAGAAAATAATTTTTGAGTGGGTGTTATTATACCAGAAAATTAAATAAGGGTTGATAAGTAAAACAAATATAAACCCAAAACTTGTAGACATGATCTTTGTGATCATCGTCATTCAATTAGGTCGTCCTTCGGTCACTGAAGCCTCTTAAAATATCCATTATATTTTCTACTTCAATTTTGACGATTTGAAGATCTGGGTTCTCACCCTTTTGCTTCATACTCAAAAATGTACAAAGGATTTATTAATATATTATTAAATTAACTTATGTAAAAATGATAGCTAATTTCGTATACTTAAGACCAAATTACATTTCATCTACAATAATTAATAATAAGTAAATAATTGAATTACAAAAAGTCCACATTTTCTTTCCATCTCTGTTACTAATACAAATTGATGCTTTGTTTGGTCCTCTGTATCTCCTTCACATTTTTGGAACCACTTTTCCATAATAAGCTTAAGGTACCATGAAATATTTGGTAAAAAGTGAACCATTCCTTAATATCTAAAGCTAGTGAAATATAATAAGATATTAAAGATAAATCATAGGAAGAAGGGATAAAAGTGAGTTTAACTTTCTAAAATAGAAATATTTTTATTGGCAACTTTCATCATAATTTATCTTATTTTAAGGAAGTTAATGAACCTCCATATAGGATCCTCTGAAATTGTGAACTATATAAAAAGTTTAATGGCTTATCTCAGCACACTCCCATCCATATCGGGAGCGGCTAAAGACGGCCTTCTATGATGCATATATTCATTCAAAGAGTTAAAAGGGGGCTTGGCAAAAGCAGGCATATATAATTGTTATCAGCAATCGTTCATGGAAAGTGCAACCACATCAATCCTTTATTTTTTTCATGCATCCACAATTCAATATGTAATATATATTTTTGACTACATAAGTGGGAAGGAATAACAGTATTTGAGTATTTCTTCCGGTGTGACGTCACGGGTAAGCCATAGGTCTTGCAAGCTGGGCGGCTTCTGTATCTCAAAATACCGGTCACTTTATTTCAAAAAAAGTGTATGTGTTTCTGGAAACGTAAGAAAATAATTAAATGAGAGTTTTGCAGTTTCTAACCTCAGTTTATTGCGGTAATCTTAATAAAGTTCCATCTTCACTTTGTGGGAAGCATAAGAGCCTTTAACACTTTTTAAAGATTCGTTTGTAGCTTTTAAATGTAATTATTAGTATCGGTGGGAGGAAATTGCAAGTAGGTTGATAAGAGTAAAACCACCGACCTCTTTTGTAGCTGGATGTATAATAG
>CP045892.1:33027559-33061341 GCA_013387185.1 Caligus rogercresseyi
ATGTATGTTTCATCAAAGACAATGCAGAGTCCATACGTGTGTGTTTCCATGGCAAAATTTTACGAAATTACGCTCCCTCATTCGCCATATTCTCCGGATACATATATTGTGGGCCTCGAGAAATATTATTTATTGGAAGGGATAGAGAATTGGAGAAACGTTGGACGAAGTGTATGGAGCTCAAAGGAGATTATGTTGAAAAATAAATTGCTCTATATAAAAAAAACTTTGTTTCATTTCAAATTAATATTGGGATAAACACTTTCTTTGTGCCTATATGGTTCGACAGAATTGCAGTATCCGACAGGATATAAATAGGCATAAATAGCATGCAAATCAGTCACTCGAACCTAGGATACTCTTATCAATGAGCTAGACCAAAGTTGACCATCCCCTCTCGGGAGTATTGAACCTGCGCCCCCCAACATTGAGAGTTGAACACGCCTGTACACACCTGGCTACACACTCCCTTTTTAATGACATTTATTAAATATATTAAAGATTATGTGTGTGTGTGGCAGGGAAAACGAAGAACAAATAGAGGTTTGAATCCTATAAGGGTACAATGAATATATTGTATGCTTATTCATTTTATCGTATCACAAAGACAACAAAGAATCTTTTTAAAAGGAACATGTCGTGAAGAAACACAATGTTATTGCCAGTAACTGTCAGCAATTTAAAATATGCTTTCTTTCCTCCCCCGCCTCCATTTTGTTCTGAGAACATGGGTCGCCCTTTTTTTTGTACTGTAAAATAACGAGATTCATTAATCATTCCTTTTTGTAGATGTCCTCTTTTTCCTTACACAAGAACTGCTTTCTAAAATATGAAACAACTGAGTAATGGCCTGCCTTTTTAGCTGCATGCATTCATTCAAGTGCATTAAACCTACTTGCAAGAGCACTTTTATATGGTCTCTCTCAAATCTATGTTCTTCACCTCCTTTTCACAAAAGATACCTCCCTCAAGCTATTTATTTCTAAGATTTAAGTGGAACTCTTTTTCTGACGTTTTTTTATTATAAATATTTACATTATTTATTTACCAATTTGGTTTGATAACAGATATGTATTAAACTTAGTTGATTTGAATTTAAGATATGCATTGCGAGTTCAAGCACAGCTATAAAATAATTATTATAATATATATATATATCAGGAAACACTTTTTTTCGCCAGGACCCGGGCTGGGCCGGGACTTTAATTTTCAAGACGAAGTGATTAAGATATTTTGAAAAGATTTTTAAAACGGCATCACTTATAGAATGACATATGAACCAAAATATTAAAGTCCCGACCCGGTGATTTTTAGACACCGGGCCTTGCCAGGTCGGGACGTTAAAAAAACAGCCGAGACCCTAGCCGGGTATCTGGTCGTTTCCTAAAGTGTCTCCTCAACGGACCCAAAAGTTAGTAGTAATTTATTTCGGCCATTCGACCGCCTCTAATGTCGGCATTATAAATTTATTTTCGAACAATTTGGTGCAAAATCTAGGAATGATTTCAAAAACTCCAAATAAGTATTTAATTTTACGAACATCTAAAATGTAATAAATATCAATGTTTTAAAATAGTCATTTTTGGGATATTTTCCATAAAAAAAGCTATTTCAAAACTTTAATGTCTCATTTAATTTTGGATAATATAAAATATAAAAAATAATTTAAAACATTTTTAATTCGCACCAAAATGCTTGAAAATAGCATTTATAATGAGGACATTAGAGGTGATCGATTGGCGAAAAAAAGTTTGCAACATAATATTTTGGCCGTTGAGGATACTTCCATTATTCTATTTCGTTCAAACTTTCACAAGATGATCTCTATGCACTAAGGTAAAATCCTAGGTGGAGCCCGACTCTCTAATCCGAAAAATGTGAAATAAGAATCACCCTAATATATATATATATAAATTTAGTCTTGAAAAACAATATGGCATTAAATGCTATAAGATCAGCACCAATTAATTTTTCGCAATTGAACAAAATTACAGAAATTTATTTAAAAAATCCCGTAAAACGGAGATCTAATACACTTTTATCTGAATAGTTGTATATGGAGAAATTTGATTTTGTATTTCCTTTAGGATACTAAAAAAACCTGTACTTTTATTAAACTTATGTGGCTAGAACCGCTTAAAAGTCGAAGATTTTTATGGTAAAGTATTTTATTATTATTTGTCTAAAGTGGCCTGCATGTTCGAAGCAAATGTAAAAGTTATGAATACTCTCACAATGAAGAAGAAGTCACGCAAAGTGCATTTATAAAAATACATCGAGGCATTTCTATTTTTACACTTTCTAAATGACTTCAGTCAAAAGTGAGAAGTCATGTAATGATGTTAAAATGAATCCAAATTCTTTATATCATTATTTTCAAATCATAATAATGTACTCTTTGGAGTAATTTTGTCTTTCAGTAGAAGCATGGAAATGTAAGCAAGTCATTTTCAAATATTATTAAAACAAATTTTTCCATTTCATCCTATTGAAAAAATTGAAAAGAATATAATAACAACACATCTGATCATGGGCAAAGCGGGATACAGAGCAAAACCCTCTATCCACTCCAGTTCAACAACAGTGAGACAGATGGAGGAGTTCAATTTGTAATGTAAATGCAAGTTCTAGTTAATGACGTGACTAGATGCATAATTGACAGTAAAAGTTTAAACGACAATACAGACGACAACATACGTTGTTTATAAAAAGCAAGGAATCGCATTGAAGATCTTTTAGGTTACTTTTACGAAGCAAATAGATATTTACCTCCGCCGAAGGAGGTATTGTTTTCACTGGCGTTGGTTTGTTTGTTTGTCAGCAGGATAACTCAAAAAGTGCAGAACGGATTCGGATGAAACTTTGTGGAGTTTTTGGAAATGCCAAAAGGATCAAGTGATTACATTTGGCATCTCTGAGTGCTTCTTTAAGATGCAAAATGAGCTAAATACTAATAAATATTTCAAGTTATCCTACTCTGCCAATAGATGTCGATGTGCTCTCAAAGAGGAGAGCACAGCGACATCTATTGCCAAATGACAAAAAGACCAAGTGATTCATTTGGTGGGGATCGGCGGAGGTTTGCGCTCTCTGAGTCCTCTAGTTTAATATTATTTTTGAGCTATACGATATAAACTATTTTTTGATACATAGGAATATTTTTTTATTGCCTATTGTGTTCTTTAGATTTCATCTGAATTAATAATAAGCATTTTAGTGCTAAAATGTGTCTATGAAACTTAGTATCTTATCAATGAGGTATAGCATAAATAGCCATCCCCTCTTGAGAGGATTCGGACCTCCACCCCCAACATTGAGAGTTTTTTCTTTACTTTTTTGTCTATATCGTTCGATAGAATTGCATCCGACTGGATATAAATAGCATTGAAATTAGTCACTCGAACCTAGGATCTTATCAATGAGGTAGACCAAAAATGACCATCCCCTCTCGATAGGATTCGAACCTGCACCCCAACATTGAGAGTTGATCTCGTATTCACGCTCTGAGCTATCGCACTCTCTTTTTTAAGCTATATGATATGAACTATTATACGGTACATGGGAATGTTGTATGGTAGTTCTCACAAACTTGATACGAAACATCATTCCTCACATTGGCAGCACAATTTTCTTTATTTCTTCTTTTGTATTATCAAATCTGCTTGTATTGTTATCGGCTCTAAAGAAGTTATAAATAAAATTAATTTGAGTATTTTTGCCCCTATGATTATTTTTCCCTCTTTGCAAAAAGTAGCAGTCTTAGATCTCGTGTTCTTAAAAGCATTTTTTAAACTTATAATTGAAAATCAAAGCCTATAAGTTCGACCTTCAAAAGAGCTCTCAAACTATTTTTTCCTTCAAATACAAATTATTTTCTCATCATGAATTTATTAGGAGTATCAATTCACGATTTCATTCTAAATATCAACACGCGTAATATTTTCCATACTACAGTTTGAAGCTTACCTACAGCATATTGAGAGGCAATGTATCAAAGCTTATTTGTGCTAACCAATTGGAAACATATTCTTTGATATTTTTAATATTTGCCTATTTCCTTTATAAATAATAAGATATTTCGATCTTTTAAAGTTAACTTTTTGCTTCGACGAAAAAAAAAAAAAAACTAAAAACTAACCCATAAAAAGTATTTATTCACTTACAACAAAACACTAAAAACTTATATTATGACGTCATTGGATTATTCGTGTATAGGATATTTTTTCTCATATAAGGAGGAAAAGGGACCAAAAAAAATGAACCAAGCTAGAAAAGGAAAATGATGATACACGGAAAAAGTGGCCCACATACACTAATGTATTGAACAAACACCTTTTCCCATAACATTAAATAATTAACATAGAACAGTGGTGCTATGGTGGCGGCCCACGGGCAGGAACCGGCCCGAATGGACATCACATTCTGCCCTATACGTCAGTGGTTGAGAAGTGTTTTTTATAAATAACTAATATTATGATACAGTAGTAACAAATTTAAATCTACGTTTGTTTTTTTGTTTGTTGTCTGGTCTTGCCAGGCCAAAAATGTACCGGATATTTGGCCCCCGAGGTCCTACTTGAAAACAATCTGGCCCTCTGACCTATTTCACCCTGGCATCCCTGACATAGAACAATGTAAGAAAAGAAATGTTGTGGACTGTCCGCGTTATTAATATAGATTAACAACTTAACTAAAATATGTATATCTTGCTAAGTCATTATGTACGATATGAGAGAAAACACAGTTTATAAATTGCTCTTGAAGAGTGCCTGGTTCTTGTGCATAATATAAAAAAGTACTTGCAATGCGTGCTTTTTTGGCTATGTGGCACTATAATATTCATGAGTGGGGGAATTGAGGCGCAGTGCATGTAATTCATTCTTATCATCATCGCTGCAATTCCCCTAGAAATCTTAATTGAGAACATAAAGATTGCATTATTTGTACATTTTTATCGGTGAAGGAATACATACGTGGATATATGTATGTTTAAGCAATTTGTGGTACCTTAACTAGGTTTTAAATTCAAACTGGTAGGGAAGAAATGATAGCAATCTTACCGTGAAAATAGTTTTGCAAAAATACTCCATTAAGGTGCAATATTTGTTGATTGAATGAAGTTTATTAATGTCAATTAAACTGCTACCATTCCAGTATGCTTTTTGTCATCTGAAGTCGTAATACAATATAGATTATACATCAAAAAAAATATTTAATAAAAATTAACTTAATGTTTTATTTTAGTATAAATTTCCTTTTTATATCTTCAACATCTGAAAAAAAATGTTTTTAAATATTTATAATTCATTAAAAATAGTTATATAAGCATATCAAATTATAAATCGAGATTTTTTATCTTATAATAACTATAATTAAAACTATAATGAAAACATAACTGAAACAATCTTAAAATACACTGTTATACTAAAGAAAATCTTACAATAGTATATAACTACATAACAAAATCTTATGTACATCCAGCTATAATGCAATGTAATAATTTAAAAATTTATCAAATTATTAAATCGGACCATAGCAATATGTAATATCTAAAAACTTGAGCTAAAATTATAATATATAACTAAAACAATCTTAAACACATATAAAGTTATGTCTTAAAGATTTTCTTTCTAAATATACAAAAAAAACTTTATTATTTATTTTAGTTCAATATGTTGGCTACCATTGATTCTTTAAATCATAAAGCACTCTTGTCTTTGTAAGAGCTATGAAAGTCATCCGTATTAGGTAAAAATAGAAAGGAAAAATTCTAAAAGTTATAATGCTACAATTGTTATTAGTTTTCTTTGTATGTAAAACCAAATAGGCTTTTTAGGGATATGGGATAAGAGTGGGTCAAGTTAGAACATCACATTATAAAACCACTTACTTTACATATACAATGGAATCATGAAAGAATTTTAAATCAAAATAAGAAATGAGAAGAAACGATTGGAAAGCACCCTGTAACAGGTTTTTAAATTCTTAAATTTGGATAATCAATTATATGGATCACTTATAATATGATTTTTTTTGTTTTCTGTTCTATCAACATAATAACACTTGTTTTTAGTGACTCATCACATATACTTTTGAGTTCTCATGGAGAACTCATAATGCATTATTTGATTAAATACAGTACCCATTGTGTATTGTGCTCAGGGTATGTAAAAAAAAAAAAACCAAAAATTTTGAAAAAAAACCGGTTTTTTAACCCGTTTTTTCGGGGTTTTTTTTCAAAAATTTGGGGTTTTTACATACCCTGATTGTGCTTCGTCTTAGCTAAAGATTTAAGACTTTTCAAGAACGAAATGGTTCAAATTAAAGGAAACAGCAATAATACTAGAGCTTTTTTTAAGCATTCAATCACTCATGGCTGTAATCGTGCGTGAACATTGACTCATACTTAATAATATATCCTTCAGAACACTCAGTTTCTTTTGTCATGAGCGGCCATGATCAATGGCTTTAAGGGATTCTTGGAATATAGTATTTCATTATACCCTAATACAAGGGAGTATTTTTTTTCTTGGCCCCAGGGGCTTATTTTTCAGTATGTAGTATTGAAAAATAACAATCACGAATACATAACGGTAAGCATCAAATATCAAAGAGGGAACTTTAGAAGTTGTATAACATTAAATAAACAATATCATATTAATATATAAAAACATGACAGCATGGGTATTAAATTAATTATATATATAGTATTATATATATATATATATATATATATATATATATTACAGATCATAATTGTTGGATAGCTTTGGATACAGGGAAGCGATGGACATCATTTAAGAGAGGTTGGCATCTTAAATTGTACTTTTTATAAATAAGATAGTGAACTATTGTTAAAACCGCATCACATCTGGATTGCGCGAGAAGATGATGAAGTCTTCCTCTGATGGGTTTTACTTTAAAGTGTTCCATGGTAATACCTTGAACGGTCCGATAGGGAATAATTAAAATCAAATCCGCACACAATGAAAACAAGGAATAAGTACTTGTTTTTGGTTATCAAAAGGACTATTTTAATAATATATTTTTTTAAATCAAATAAAGTAAGTATGTAAATATTCTCACGTTTGCTTTTTTGGTACAACCTTATTTATACTATTCATTCACATAAAAATTCACAACTAAATCATAAAACACTTTTCATCCATGTATTTTTAATAATTAAAAGTCATTATGATTTTGAATGAAACGCTACATAAGTTTTTTGTTATTTGCCGGCAGGCCTTTGCGTATTTCACTTTAGTAGAAAAATTTGATATTCCAGCATTAAAAAAACATAGCCTTCAATAATAACGTTAACAGGTTAACATTTCAAGTAACTGGGTTACTTTTTATTTAATTATGGAAATTGTCTAAAGGATTTTATGTAGTGATTTTTGTAAGCATATTTTGACTTTTTATGTTATGATATTTTAAGTTATTTCTTTCCTATTGTAATAATTTTAGACTATACTATGTGTGTTATATATTGATAAATTTTCCACAATGATTTCAATTGTTGATAACTGATTTAAAAAACTTTAAAATATATGAGTGAAACATTTTTATAATGAATCCAAGCATAAAGAACAAAAGTTGTGTGAAGCTTATAAATTTATTATTGGTAAAATCGCCGCACACGTTCAAGTACTTCGACGATACGGAGGGGGACTCCACTTGGGTCCTTATCGCGTCGTCTCAAGAAACATAGAACTCTCTATATCTGTGATACACATTTCAAATAAAACGCACGTACATCTTTGGCGATGTCCAAATTTCACAACGATGGTCCTGGGTTTTGAGGGAGGAGTTGATGAAGCTTCACACTCTTATTTTCCCCCTGGACGCCTTCTTCATGTATTAATTTGTCTTTATACTACTTCATTAGTTTAATATCATTCTTAAATCCTTTTGTGTGTGTATCGGTTTCATTTAATAATCCCTTCGAGTACATTACTTTTAGTATATACTATTCAATTTAATATAAATTTTTGTAAAATGTGTTTAAAATAAAGGGTTTTTTTTCGTTTAAAAAAATTCATCTGACGATCTTTTAACAACATATTATTTGTTGCAATTCGGTGGTAATGGCGTTGCCCTTGTCTCTGCTGGTGTTGTCGATTTTTTAAAAATCCTATTAAGACTTTATTGAATTTAGCGTAAGTACACATATACTATATATAAATAAACATTATAGTTTAAAATTTATACACTAAATAAAGTCATCACAAAAATAAAACGCTCTCATAAAAATACAATCACTTCATAAAACAAAGTTCAAATTCATTGGATATTAAAATAATATGAACATAATTTGGACTAAATAAGTTTCATTTAATATAAAACGAGACTGTTTTTGTAAAATCCTAGTAAAAACTTTAGATGGTGAGAGGAACAGGAGGGGAAGTACCGTACGATATCACTCGCAAATCTCCAGCTTGAATCATCTGGAATCCTGATTGAGAGCGCCATGTATCGAGCTGCTGCTTAAAAGACAATGGATTTTAGGTCTCCCTCTTGAATAGGTTCCCTCGAAGATAAACGCTCTTCTTTTTATTATAAATTATTTTTTTTGTTATATAACATTGACACACAAGAGATATATGTTTTTAAACTAAAAAATAAATACCAATATAATCGGCGCCGATGAAAAGTATCGTTGAGCTTGTAAGCTACCAAGAAAGCATCCTCATTTTTTTTTCATTTTCATTCCGTTTTTTCACCTGCACTTAAAGTGCACTTTACAATAAACCCTTTCCCTTTTCAGTAAACGACTCCCTAAAAAGGAAATACTAACTGCAAATTCCAGACGTCTGAAATGTGTGTGTTTTTTTAACGTGCAACTTGTTTTGCATCATATGGTTTTTGCAACAGGAAGGGGAAGCATCCCCCCCCCCCCCCTTAAATCATGAAAACATTGTCATACTTTTTAATTCCTACATTTTTGTAAGGGATTTTTCCTTTTTTATATGTACATATTATATTTACAAAAATAGAATACCATTAAAGTTTTTTAAATACAAGATGCCTTTTTATACAAGAAAGGAATTGGATGGATTACATTTTTTCCTTTTTGTAGTCTTTTAGTAATTAGCTTATTTATATATATATATATATATATATATATATATATATATATATATATATATATGATATATATATATATATATATATATATATATATATATATATATATATATATTATATTATTAGTTAAATAGGATTTTTTTGTTAAAATATCAGCATCAATAAACATAAGAAGATATTTTAGGTAGGATAACGGAGCATAAAGAGACCAGCACAACTAGTTTTGGTTATAAGATCAAAATACTACTAGAACAATAAGAAATGTATTTATTTTGTAGTTTGAATAATAACTATTTATAACTCATTAATTTATTAAAAACCAATGCTGTCGTGTTTTTATTATTAATATGATGATGTTATTACCTCCGCCGAAGGAGGTATTGTTTTCACTGGCGTTGGTTTGTTGGTTGGTTTGTTTGTCAGCAGGATAACTCAAAAGTACAGAACGGATTCGGATGAAACTTTGTGGAGTTGTTGGAAATGCCAAAAGGAACAAGGGATTTAATTTTGGCATCTCTGAGTGCAGAATTAAGATGCAAAATGAGCTAAATACTAATAATATTTCAAGTTAGCCTACTCTGCCAAAAGATGTCGCTGTGCTGTGAAATCGAGTGCCGGGAGCGTCTTCTTCTCGGAATTTCCGTCGAGGGGAACCCTCCCCCGTCCTCTACAACGCCCCAGTCGTAAAAAATCCGCCTCGGAAGGCTCACAAGACCCCGTGACGGCGGAGGTTTGCACTCTCTGAGTGTATATATGCCTCTATATTTATTTAAAATATAGTCTAAATCCAAGATTCATAAATAAAAAGATATATATATATATATATATATATATATATATTAGAGCTGCGACTACCGAATGTAAATCTGTATTCGATACTACCGACGGTAGATTTCAAATATAGAACCGATTATACGATATTCGGTAGAAACTACCGAATACCGTACCGATTGACAATCGGTACGGTATATTGAAAGTATGACTTTTGTAGCATTCACATAGAGACATAAAGATATAGAGAGCTTATTCCCTTCAATAGAAGAGAAACATCGTTCAACTGTAGCTTTGCCCAAGCGCTCCCTTGTGTGAAGAACATGAACTTTGAAAATAAATAAACAACTATAACTTATAGTATTATAGAGCAGAACCTAAATTAGACATTCAATATAAGCTTATGCTATGCATTGAATACTAGAGTACCTGAAAGTGCATTTAATATCGACAATAAGAGACAGTAAATTTTAAAAAAATCTATAGCCTTCCATTTCCTTCCAAATTTAAGTACAAATATAATTTTTATAAGATTAGTATGTTTTGAATTTCAAATAATCTCTAATAAATTATAACAAAAAATTTATTTAATTGTCCTTTGTTATAAACTATCCGATATGAAATGCATATGAAGAAGTATAAGCAGATACATAAATATATTTATCTCTCTTTCTAATCTACCGTACCGAATATCGATCGATACTGTAAATATAATAAAATCTACCGAATACCGATATCGATCGATATTCGGTATTTACCGAATATCGAACCGGCGGTAGATTTTACTACCAAATCCAAGCTCATATATATATATAGTATAAAAATAAGTATTTTAGTTATTTGTTTCATCAATGTATCGTAGAATTAATTCTTTTTTTTTTTAGATTATACTCGTATAAATTTGTATATATCATACTCAAAATTAATATAATACAAAAACGAAATATATTATATTTATATATATAGTATAAAATAAGTATTTTAGTTATTTGTTTCATCAATGTATCGTAAAATTAATTCATTGTTTTGAGATTATATAAATTTGTATATATCATAATCAAACTATTATATAGAAACGATATATATATATAGGATATAAATAAGCATATAAGTAAAATTTTTTTATGAATGGTTCGTAGGATCTAATAAAATCATAGCATTCAATCTATTCCATAGCAAATATGATATTTCAAAGAGGCATATCATAAAGACCATATTCTAGAGCATCGAACCATCAGCCTCAACATTGAAAAGAGAAATCGCTTCTCCTAAGCTTACAATTTATTTTTCTCTTTGTTCTTGATTTTTGTTAATAAATAATTTGTATGAATCAAAATTAATTATATTTTTGGAAAGTTTTTATTTGCATTCATAAAAGTAAGAGTGGGAAAAAGTAGTTGCTTGAGGGGAAATATTTGATTAGGCGTCCCGCATATTCCCTGTATAACCAATTAGACGTTCGTATATCTTGCAGCTGATGAAAATTGTGTAAGAGAAAAAAATGGATGATAGAAGAAGATATTTGAAAATAAAATAATATAATTTTAACCTTTTTTCCTATACAATAAATTGGTTTATTGAGTTACATGCGCTCCTGCTTAGAGAAAACATACACTTCAATTCACCCCTGGCCAACCTGGAGGCAATCACTCTAAATAAATATTTAATTGAATGGTGTGAGAAAATGGGAGGAAGGATGTCCTTGAAAAATATGCATTTTTTTTGCGGGAAGCGTAGAAACATACTATAATATGTGAGACCTACTACTTAGTATTCTGCGTGGATCCCATGTTGTACATACATTCACTTGCTATGATACTTAATGGAGAGCATCATTGTGGATGATGATTTATGGTAATAATAATAACATTTGAATGGCTCTTGTCTGTGTGTATATATATAATAATATTCATCAATACTAATAGCTACACAGTCATAACAAATATAAAGCGAAATGAATGTAATTTCACAATAACAATAAAAAAGTGTATTATTTAATCTATCCATCATTTTATATATATATTATATATATATATATATATATATATATATATATATATAGATAATAGTCACAGTAGAGTTGGAGATCCATTAGAATCGTTGACTCTCTGGGTAGAGAGTACGATCCTTATCTCTTCTAGGAGAGATGACGACTTATATATGAAGATATTTTTTGTATAAGCTATTTACTTCATTTGCGATTTCTATTCTATATTTTGGTGGAAATGACTTATTTTTTGTGTTCTAGAAAGCAAATGCGACGCAATGTTTTACTACTATTGTATATATATCATCTATTTTATAGTTGATTTTTAAGTCTAATAAGAATAATAATTTGAGACTTATTAGACTTAAAAATCAACAATAAAAATAGTTTGAATAATATTTTCATAAATCGCCAAATTTAAGCCGTTATCCTTCCTCTAAGATATATCACTCCTGATCTCTTCTAGCAGAGTCGTTGATTCTTCTGATGTAGATCCCGATCTTATTCACTCCTAGGAGAGGATACGATCTTGATATCTACCAGGAGAAGATACCATCTTGATAACATACTCTACTGTATCAGCTCTACTGTGACTATATATATATATATATATATATATATATTTATTTATTTATATATATATATACTATATATATATATACCCATAATATGCTTATAATGAGTCATATTTGAATATAAATATTTAATTACAAAAACAAATTCTCTCTAAAGCCTTAAAAAACTTTTACAATGTACAGGGCAGAGGATGAAACTATGCATTTGAACAGATGAATTTAAATTCAATATATTTAAACATATATTTTAACATTTTTTTAGCTTGTAGAAAATTTATATAAACTAAGAAAAAATATTTTTGATATTTTTATTAGCAATTTCCTTTTTTATGTATTTATGTATTTTACATTATATTATATACAATATTACTCAAAAAGATCATACCAAAAAAATAAATAAAGTGTCCCATTTTATCTTTTAGAATTTGTTTGAGCAATAGTTTTATTTAGAATAGATTTATCTCACATACGTTTAAACTACGCGATGAATAAAAAAGAATAAAAAATAAGTCATTAAGGGCCTAATTTTGATTGAAAATTATAAAGGCAAAATACTTTAATAACCAAATGTTGTGTAATTAACTTAAACAAAAAATGGACTCATGGTTACTCAATCTAGTATTTAAATTATAATAAAAGAAAATTTAAAATATCTGTTATCATAAATAATATACTTCCATAATATATAATTGTTTCATAAGAGGCTTATCAGTTACCAACAATTAACATATATTTGTATTTGGTATATTAAGAGTTTATAGATTATATCTTATTTATGTTCAATATCCCCCCCTCCCTTGATCTCCATACCCTGCATATATAGCATTTTAATATTGATCCTTCTATATAAAAACAGACAAATATTCTTTATTTTCTTAAGAATTAACTAGAAACAATCATTCTTATATTCATGATAAAAGCGTACACACACAAATAAGTAATAATGTAATTATAATTATTATTTGTAGGTATTTGTTAGTAGGACATTCGGACAGAAGCATAAACATCACAATAAACATTGTTTTGACCTAAATATTTATTTCTAATATAGACTATTATTGTTGAAAATATGTTTTTTAAAAGGTTACTGTTAGTTTTTTCTCCTAAATCAGAGCCTTATAATTATAATTACGTCGTAAGAACTGTTTGTGCAGCAGCTGATTAAAAAAGTCAGCTTAAAACATTCATAATTTATATAAGGAGTTAAAAATACCAGTCTTTTGAGATAATTTTTTCGAAGTATAAAAACAATATAAACTTTAAAGATCTATAAAAATATTCCTGCTTGTAGAACTGTGGATTATACAAATCGCTCAGAAACCCATGGAATTTCTCTCTTTTTATTTCCCATGGAACAATCCTCAAAATGAAAGAAAGGTTTTATAAACACATGTTTTGTCATAATTCCGATTTATTTATCCAAACAATAACAACTAAACAATAATCATTATTTTCACTTTATGCATTGTTTTGAACTAAAATACTTTTTTCACCTGGTGACGCTCCAATCCATTGTCGTAACTCTTGTTATAGAGCTTTGTCCTAGATAAGCCCCACCTCACCAGAACTTATATGATATCAGCCGGTCTGCCTAAGAGCAATTAGCTAATTTATTAAATAAATTATGATAAAAGGCTGTATATATATATATTAAATTTTATAAGAGGCATATAGAAAATGAAAATTACGTTGACATATTTTAACTGAAATTATATGTAACAATTCATGTAATGCAAAAATAACACTTCTAAATGGCTGAAATGTAAAAGAAAAGGGGCGTCGTTCCGACAACTCTAAGGCCATAGACTATGTTTGTTGAATGCCAAAGCATGGATTGCCAGTTCTTTAACGAAGCGAGAGTACGTGAAGCCAATAGATCTGCAAGCAGTTATTCTATCAGCTGCAGCCAGATATACTGCTTTTCCCTGAAAATTATGTCTCTCTCGCAACGATTTGTGAATATTTGCTTGAGAAGAGGTCAGATGCTTTCCATCAAGTTCCCTATCTCATTTAAAGATTTTACGTCGGATTCTGAATATTCAAAGTAATTCATAATTTAAAATATTGGAGAAGTGTTTTTTAAGTATATATTGTTCCATTTTGATGTTTGATTAATTTTATATTATGTTTTAATTGTTGTCTTTCTTCTCCAAAGTATGAAATGTATACTACAATGTCTATTTATGTTTTTTACACACAATTACTTGGGAATTTTAAGAACTGAAATAAATTTGAAAAAAAATATAAGACCAATAATATTTTTTTAAATGTTATATGGATGAATACAAAGATATATATCCAAAATAGAATATTGTTTGAAATAATGTTGAGGAATGAAGAGCGGACTTAAAAGATAAAAGATTGATAAAGAAATGCATTTATATGTACACCAAAATATGTATTTTTTTACAGCCACAAACCACTTATAAGAATAAACCTCAGACTTACATAATAATGGCTGCGAAAATAAAATGATTCAAAAAGGGAAGATCAAATGTCCGGACAGAAGCTGATGAAACAAAGAAGAGAATAATGACGTCACTGGACATTTATTGCTGGATTTCCTTTTTTGTATTCACAAGACTATTTAATGCTTATAATAGTGCAACATCTTAATAATTCCCTGCATGTATTCAAATAGAACGTTCAGAAAAGTTTGAAGATTATACAGATTATATAGATCGGTGATTAAAAAGAATAATGACTGATTTTTAAAATATATTGAGAAAAAGGATTTAGGCAGATTTAATAGTCAAATCTAAAAATGTGACTAAAAATATTTTTGTTTGCCGCAATATATTATGATTTTTGAGTTATTTTTGTATATATGGCTAACTTATATGATTTGCTCTTATTTTCAGACTGATTTAATACACTTGGGTGCTAAGTATGCTCCCTGCATGAGATGGGATGAAGGGCTTCATCGAGAGATCCAAGAGGAACGCCTGAAGGAACGTGATACGGCTTGTTGCATACGCAAGGACCGAGCAGGTGTGTTCAAAGCCCAAAGTCAGAGTGCTCTAAATTTTCAGACTCCACTCCGAGGAGTAACTGGGTAGACACAAAACAAAAGTAATAGAACAAAAACTTAAACAAATCCTTTATTATTTAGATAAAATATCAAACGTTTAATAATAAAGTGTTTATTATTATTTTCTATTTGAGTTTTTGAGAATAGAATATTCTTGGATAGAAGAGAAAGAAAAAAGAAGGGAGAGAAGAGAGGCAAAATACTCTCTCCCTTCTCTTTCTATCCAGGTAACACTATCATCAGTTACCAAGTGGTAATTGTATATTCTCATATCACAAGATCAATTTTTTGGGGAGAGTATGTGCAAAAATGTATTTGCTTATTTCTCTTAAAGTATAGCGATTTTTAGAACACCAAACATATCAAATGAAAGCTTGGTACACCAGCTTAATATTTTGGTATACTAAATCATGCCAATTTAATAAGTAGAGAGTTATATGTACACTAAAAAAAGCATATCTCGCGTACAAATGACGCATATAATGGATTATAAATGCGTCAGAGACAAAGTAAAATTTTGAGAGGATACCTTGACGCAAATCTAAGAAACACATTATTTATTTTTTTCATAATCGATTTCTTATAGGTCAATACAGGCTCCGAATCATATGATGTAAACTCAGATTGTACTGAATTCTGAATTGATAAAATGCAACCAGGTCATTTTTAGATTTATCATCTAAAGGTTTACTAAACTTAAAAGTACTATTTTACTCTGAAGCGAACAAGTCATCTTCTACAGGCGAGTGAAGTTATTGATACAAAAAAAAATGAAATATGCTAACATTACACACTCCATTTTTCTTTGTTTTATTAAAAACATCAAAATACGTCTGGTAGTAAATTAGATTTCCTTTAAATTAATAATTATTATTGAAGTCTGTAACGTCAACCATTTTCAAGAAATTTGCGGAGAACTATATTTTTACTAAATTTTAAAACTTTGACCTCGTAATGTAAACCGATTTTGTTCAAACTTTGTATGTCGTCTTCTTTTATCACCAAGAAACAGAAATCCACAATGTTGCTAACATTTCAAACATTTGAAAAATAAGAACAGCCCTAATATATATATATATATATATATTTATGTGTGTGTGTTTAATTATATTTGTAGATACTGACAAAATACGTTTGGTCAAACAAAAATATAATTAATATATATATGTTACATAATAAACTACATGAGCTACACAACAAATTACATTTTATTTGTACCACTGGTAAAAAAAATAGGTCATCAAAATATATTAATCATTTATTTTATTATTTTTTCTTCCGGGTATTTAGTTAACATGCAACAAATTATATGAACAAAGAAATTATTGAGTATCTCATAAGAAGGAATTTCCTACCAGTCGATCATGATCTACCGTCAACGGCCACGCTAGTTTTTTGTCGATCCACTCGATATTCTCGGATAAAGAAAACTTCAAAACATACTAATATGGACCAAATTTGAATATAAAAAACTAGTAAATTTTAGCTATTAAGATATTGTTTTATTATCGACAACCTTGGGATCCAAAACTCGCCATAACGTTAGTTTGTAAAATTTAGTGGGCAAAGAGTTATCGGTTGACCTCCTATTTTCAGCATTTGTAACGAGAGCAGGATTATGTAAATTTAATCACATATATATTATGGTTTATCATACGCAATAGGAATCAACCTTCATGTTTATTATATATTTTTTTCAGTGGCGCCCCTCGGAGTGGGGTTCAAAATATCAATATCCAAATGAAACCGTCGATCGTCCGGACCTGTCTGCGGATTGGATCCTGCGTAAGTAATTTTTATCTGTAACAATCAAAGAAAAGTCGTCCTCTTAACCCTAGATGCATGAGTGACTGGACCTACACTCTTCCATAAGTGGGTCAAAAATGACCCATGTTAGAATCAATGTGTTTTTATGCCATTTTTGTCATTTTGGTTAAGAATAATACTTGTATAATATTTAGTATTATATTAGGACCATACAAGAATGATTTCATGTTTGAAATATCTTTATTTTTCACTTTTTAACATTTTTGAAAAAGAAAATTACCCAGAACAGCAATAGAAAAATGTGTCTTGTCTCATCACTGATTGCAGTTCAGACAAACTACCTGCATACAAAAACTACAATTTCTTAAAATGTATAAAGGTAAGTTTAAAATGTAAATGGTATTATATCAAAAAAACATGTTTTGAGGAATACCTGGAATATGAAATAATAACTATTTTTCATACGAAGATATTTCAAGAAAAACAACCTCACGGGTCATTTTTCCCACTTATGCATCTAAGGGTTAAACGCTGAGTAATACTTAATAAAAGAAAAGCTTTTTCGAGACGTGAAGTGTATCGAATCGTATTGAGTAATTTTTAGCATCTAGCGTTAAGTTTTCTATAACAAATAGTTTTATTCCTTTAAGCGAATTAAAAGAAGTCATTTTTTTTAATGTTTAGTACGTTTATAATAAATTCTTGCAATTTAAGCTGAAACTAGTTTTATATACCTTATACAGTCAGTAAAATGATTAGGAATGCCCCTAAAGGACAAAACTAATATTATAGTGTGAAAGATAATTAGGACCAACCCAGACAAAATAAAACTGACTTATTTTTCAATTGTATACATGCATTAAATCTCTCTATTATTAGTTGGAAACAACACAAATAATTTTACCATTTGCATTACTCTTCCTTTCTTGCATTAGATGTGAATGAACCCAGTCTTGCTGAAGAGCAACTAAAGAAAGGAATTACAAACATTGCAAAGTTATTTCTTATAATATTTTTATTTTTAGTACCTATTTTAACAAAATAATAATGATCTATAATGAAATTACAATCAAAATATATAATATATAGAAACACATTATTATATGTACATGTATAAAATAATGTCTGTTGATGTGTGCAAAAGATTAATATTTGGAAATAAATCACTTACGGACACGATTTAATAAAAAAAGAACCTAATATCCACCAATCATTTATGAGAAAGAGAGCAAAAAATAATAATTGATTACGATTCCTATCAATTCTCACTCTATGTAGGCTCCAAACCCATGAGATCCTTATTGCAACACATAACATAAATCTATATATATATTTATGGAGGGGGATAAGAAGGCTTATATAATAATATTGTAGATATATATATTTGATATTTTACTTTGCACTCAATCAGGCCATTCCTTGGCAGGGGCTTTTAAAAGCCACAAATCTTTTTACGGAATAAAAGTATATATTGGTATAATAAACCAAGTTTAATTTGGCTTATGTGGAACCTCTTTTTTTACACATTCGATTTGTGGCTTAGGCCAGGAAAAAGGAGGGACGAGGAAAAAAGAATGGTCATTTTTAACAAGAAAATAAAACATTTAATTAGACTTATAAATCCTCTTAAGATAAAAATAAGAGGGAGCATTTAAGTGAAGCAACTGCTCATATATTTACTTACATAAAACATAATGGAGGCTAATTCGGGTAATTGACATCAGATATGAGCATCTCTCTCTCTCTATCTATTATATATATATATATATAGATATTATATATAGATATATAGAGAGAGAGAGAGAGAGAGAGAAAAACATTTTTATGATATTATATATTATTTATATCTCTATAGAAAAAATATATATATACAGTGTGTTCCATCAGAAATGGAATTTTTAAATTGCGAATTATAAGTATTTAAATAATTCAAATCGTATTATTGATACGCCATTTTGTTCATAAGAGGGGATTTTATCAATATATAAAAAACTTCATTGATTGTCAACCTGAAAAATGTTTTCTGAACTTGAGAAGAAACGGATCATCCTGCAGTTTGGCAAAACACCTTCTCCTTCCACAGTACGCTGATAATTTTTACTTCACTTCAAGATCAGTGGGAGGGTTGCGAAATCTTACCAGCTGATCCATTTCATAAGAGTTCTTGATCATTTCAATAAGACTCAACAAGAAAAAACAAATGAAAAAAAATCAAAAAGAACAGAAGCAGTGGTTTAGGAGGTAAAGAGTTTCTTTGAAGAAAACCCCAGTTGCTCACTCAGAAAAGCTTCTCATCAAATTTCACTCACCAAAACAACGTTGTGGAGGATCGTAAGACATGATCTTCGATTCCGTTTTTATCATTACACTTCAGTTCAACCATTAACTGATAACCACAAAGCGCAGAGAAGGCAGTTTTGTCAGTGGATTCTGCAGCAACCTTCCAACATTGTCGATAGAATCATTTGGTTTGACGAGAAGTTCTTTTGCCTCCATCAAAAACCACATCGAAAAACGACGGAGTGTGGACAAATGAAAATCCTCGAAATATCTGGGAAACAAATGATAGGAATGATGTTAAGGTAATGATCTTCGTTGCCATTATTAATGGAATGGTTCCAATCGTTCATGCATTCCTTGAAGATGATGGCCATTTGTCGTCGGTTAATGGTGTTTCATATCTCAGATTGCTCCAGGACATAATTTGGCCCAGGTTGCGCCATTCTGCAACTCGTTTTTCACTTTGGTGGATGCAAGACGGCGCTCCACCACATTGCACAAATGCAGTTTTAGAATTTGTAAATGAAAAGTTTCGAGCCGAGTCATCAGCAGAAGGACGGAAAATCCCTGGCCAGCTCACAGTCCAGATCTCAACCCTTTGGACTTCCACTTCTGGGCTGCAGCACAAACTCGAGTTTATAAGGAAAAACCAGATTCCATTGAGTCTCTCATACAATGTGTCCAAGCCTTCGCTAAAGGATATAGCCAGGAGACGATCAAAAACGTTTGCAAGAAGAGCGTGCGTCGTTCTGTCTTCAGGCTGGAGGGGGTCATTTCCAGCAACTTTTATAAGGTTTCAGATGTGCCTCTTATGATTTAGGGCAATACATTTTTAATAACCTTAAAAATCCATTCTTTTCCTTTAAAACGATGTATCTAAGAGGGAATTTGACAAATTTTAAGTACTTCTAATTCACAATTCCATTTCTGATGGAACACACTGTATAAGGGAGAAAGGTTTAAAGGCAAAAGTAATAAAGCAATGTTTGTTTATTTTGTATTTACCAACTATTACATTCTCTCAAAGCGATGATGGTCAAAAGCAAAGTTTTCTATAGGTTAAACTGTAGCAGAGTCCTTCTCTCTGCTCTATATGTACCTCCATTTTCCGTTTTATATTTAATAAAAACTTGTGCAATATTTATATTTATAAAATAAAGGTATAAAAAAGAAATACCTCTTACGAAATAAAGATCAGTTTAGACAAGATAACCGAAGGTGTTGTCCTTATTTCCTTTGGTTACGGGTTAATCTTTGATATTTCCCTAATTGTTTTGCAAATCATTTTTTATTCGCTTCTTTTTTTCATCCTTTCAAGACTTTTTGAAATTTAGTGTAAATGCAATATACTATATATAAATAAACATTTATTTTTGCTAATATGGTTCGATAGAATTGCATCCGACAGGATATAAATAAACATACTGACGTGTAAATTAGTCACTCGAACCTTGGATCTTATCAATGAGGTTGACGAAAATTTACAACCCCCTCTCGGGATTCGAACCTGCGCCCCCAACATTGAGAGTTGAATACGCTTTAAATCGCACCCCTTTTTAAATATTTTTTTTCCTATAACTTTTTTTTGTAATAATATTAATTCGTCAAGTACTATCTATATTGTTTTTAACTGTATCAAAATGTTAAATGGATTTTGAATAATTTTAATGTAACTAAATCAACTAAAATTCAAAGAAGTAGATTTATAGCAATTCAAAGCAAAGGTTTGAAGCATCATAAGGTCTAATGCAGTGCTAAGCGCTGGAATATAGAGAGTTGGTTACCTGCGTGGCGTCATGAAGATGGATTTGCTCGCATACTATTGACCAGCATAAGGACTAGAAAATATGCTTCAGTTATGACTGACGTAGAAACGTCCGGTCTGTTATTAATGCCTTAATGATTATATGTCCGTCTAAGACGATTTGTAGGTCCGTTAGTGTTTGTAGTACAACTATGTCATTTGGTATAGAATCCATTTTCGAACCAAAGCTGTCTTCCATTCCATTTTTTGTGTATATGGTTCGATAGAATTGCATCTGACAGGATATTCTTAATTAAGCATTATAGCATTAAAATTAGTCACTCGAACCAAGGATCTTATCATAAGGTAGACCAAAAATGACCATCCCCTCTCGGGATTCGAACCTGCCCCCCCCAACATTGAGAGTTTCTCTTGTTTCCTTTAGTAAAAAACAATATTTTGTGTATAGTTATATTGCTTTTATTCTATAACTCGTTTTCTGTCGACCTAATGGATATTAATGGACAGAATGAATGAATAAACATAGAGGCCTATGTTGTTAGAGAATCCATTACGTGTCTCCTCAACGGACCCAAATATTATGTACTAAATTTATGAAGTTTTTTTTTTTGCTTCTTTCAATCGCCTCTCAGATCCACAATATTAATTTTATTATAAAATTTGTTACAAATTTATGTATGATCTCAAGGAGTCGAAATTAAGTTTTATTTTTACAAAACGTACAGAAATACGCGAATAATTAACATTTATAATTCGTCATTTTAATGGAAAATGCCTCAAAAACGACAGTTTTTGTAGGTAAATAAAAATAAGAACTACTTTGGACTTTTCCAATTCTATCTATAATTTGTAACTACTTAATTTAAAAAACTATATTGAGTATATATGGGAGACGATTGAATGGCGAAAAAAATATACTCCGTAAGTTGTAACTTTTGGGTCCGTTGAGGAGACACTTAACGTTATTCGATTTGGTTCAAAGTAAAAACGAAAGTAAAATTCTATGAGGTGCCTTCTGACTAGCAACTACGACAAAAGGGGAAAAGAACCACTAGAACCTTCAACATGGAGAGTTCATTCCCTTGACATAGTAACTTAAGATTTAGCATCAAATGAGAGCATACAGTGGGCAGGTGTCCCTTGGAGATGATTCTCGAGGGATTCGATGAGTGCACCCGTAGCGCTACAATATGCCTCAAAAAACCCTTTTTACCAACTGTGTCACTGCTGTTAATATTTCAAAGGCCTGGAGCTTGTCACAGCCATTAGAGAGGCATGCACTTTATCAAGTGCTCGGAGGGTAGCAAAGACAATTGCAGCGTTGTCTAGATCCTTATAGCTCCTTAAGTTTAATGTAATATAAAAATTAAAGAAATATGTATTTATTTTTGTTATTTTTTAACTTCATATTTTTTTATTACTATTATTGTTTAATTATTTGTTTGTATATAAAGATATATGTTTTTATGATTAGTAGCCATGAAGGCTAGAGTTATATTAGTTCCGTAATAAATCATACAACAACAACACATTAATATTATTATTATATGATATATATATATATATATATATATATATATATATATATATATTATATAATCAATGTGTTGTAAATAATAATATTTTTTGAACATAGAGTAAGTTGCAGGAATACACACACACAAAGCTTTTTATTCGTTAATCATATCCATACATAGAGGCTTCATTCTTTATTCAAGGTCAATGCCAGATAAAGATCTTTTTTAATGTTATTTTGAGAGGGAAAATATATATATATATATTTTCCTCAAGGAAAAATAGATAAAACTCTAAAAATGAAATAAGTGGAACTTTTTTCATTCATTCAACTTCTACAACAGAGTCTCATACTATATACATACAAAAAGAAAGATACACAGTAAAAACTACAATAGCTTGAAGAGAAACATCACCTCCTACACGGAATAATAATATATATATTCACACAAATCCACGCCATTTTATATATATGTTATATATATATATATATATATATATATTATTTTCCTTTTATTTGTAAAACTCCCCAAACACAATCGCTTCAGAACATCAACACAAAAATATACTATTTTACTCTATAGAAATAGAAAATATACGAATAATTTATTATGATATATGATAATGAATGTTCTTTTTATTCCAAAAACTTTTTATTAATTGATAATATTTGATAAAATTCACAATCGTCTCAATAGTTTTCAAAGAAAGGAAATATATATATGAAATTTAAAAGGTATTTAACTTCCGTATTTTTATCATTTATAAAAATTATATGTTTTGTTAAACTTTTATGCAATATTTTATTATAAATATATAAAAACTTTTTTTATCAAATACATTTTTGTTAGTACAAATATTGTTACTCTTATATTCAAGGAATATTGTTAATAATGATAAGGAATATTCTTTCAAAATCTATGGGTAGTGTAATTTTATCATATTTTAAACTTATAAATATAATTTTGCATGCTGGACGTTCTCTTCAATCATTCTTTTTTATTTGGTCAAAATAAAATAAGTAAGTGTATTTTTTGGTTTAAGATCAATTCCTGAAGAAATCAATTTAACTCGCCTTCTATTATAGATTTGCAAGCAACCGAGTTGAACATTTTGGGATTTTTTCTTTGCATTTATCAAATTCCTAAATTTTAATAATTTTAAGGAAAAATGAAATATTTTTATATGTAATAAAAATAAATGCATGTACATAAGTATATTGGTTTTTTGATACCACATCCTGATTTTAAAAAATACTCTCCCAAATAGTATGTGAAAGGAAAATTACAAACAAAGCAAGAACTAAAGTTTAAAAATTTGTATTGCTTTACAGTTTTGTTGATATATTTAAACCAAAAAATGTGTAGTTGATATTTTTTTAATGGATCATTTATTTTAAAAAAATTATACATAACATAATGTATACAGTAATAAACAAAAAGAGCAAGAGGGGCTGTGATAATAAATCATAAGTAAACATTGTAGTTTTAAATTAACCCTCTGAAGCAAGAACCATCACATCATTAAAACATCATAATCTAATTTATATAAAGCGGAAGTGAGTAACACGAAAAAGAAAAACAAATTTTGTAAATAGTATGAAAGAACATCCTTTTTTGCACGGTTCCTTCGTTTTTAGCTCTTTTTTCGTTCTATCAAGTGAAACCTCCGTTGACGATGTTTTGACTCGTAACCTGTAGTCCTTTTTATATGACTAAACAAATACCAGGCACTCATATGAATCATAACTACAACAAGTCTTCATTAACTATGTACCAGGACTACAAATCTTATGAATAAGACATGCTAATATGAGTCATGGAAGAATTATTGAACTATTGTTCAACTTAGCTAATTCTTGTGGTTATAAATAAAAGAATGACTTGTTATTTTTTTATACAAAGTATATTAAATAAAAGGTATATAGGCAAGGTTTTTCGTTTGCCGGGGTGAGGTCATTTAAAACCACCAGCAAGGGGTAAAAATAAAATTACAATATTTTTTTATAAAGTCAAAATACAAATAATAATGTTTATATCGTTTCACTACCCATGAAAATATTAAATAAGCATACTTTGTATTTCATATACCTTACTTCATTCTAAGTTAAATATGATTAGATTAATTTCTTTAAAAATATTTATATGAGAATCAACTTTTTCTTGTTTATACAAATCATAGAATTGATTTTGTAAAAAGTTATTTGAATAAGAATCTTTAATAATTAAAAAACATTAATCAACACCTCAATTTACATAATGGCAGCTGTACATAGACCAACGTGTCAAATGCTTATTATTATTAGAATTAGTGTTGTTGTTTTACCTTTCAACCAATAATGATAGATAAATAAAGCCTCTTTATTTCCTACGTCATATTTTTTGAGATACATAGTAAATGGTCATTTGAATGAGGTTTTGGTATATAATAGCGATATCGAAAGAACAAAGTCATATATATATATTATATATATATATCAGAGCTGCGACTACCGGATGTAAATCGGTATTCCATACTACCGACGGTAGATTTCAAATACCAAACCGATTTTACGATATTTGGTAGAAACTACCGAATACCGTACCGATTGACAATCGGTACGGTATATTTGAAAGTATGACTTTTGTAACATTCACATAGAGACATAAAGATATAGAGAGCTTATTCCCTTCAATAGTAGAGAAACATCGTTCAACTGTCGCTTTGTCCAAGCACTCCCTTATGTGAAGGACTTGAACTATGCAAAATCAATATACAACTACAACCTATAGTATTATACAGCAGATACATAACTAGAAATTCAATATAAGATTATGCTATGCATTGAATACTAGAGTACATGAACGTGCATTTAATATCGGACAATAAGAGACAGTTAATGAAAAAAAAATGCTATAGCCTTCCATTTCCTACAAAATCCAAGTACATATATAATTTATATAAGATTAGTATGTATTATAATTCAAATAATCTTTAATAAATTATAACAAATGATGTATTTAATTGTCCTTTGTTATAAACTGTTCGATATTAAATGCATATGAAGAAGTAAAAGCAGATACATAAATAAATTGCTCTCTTTTTCTAATCAACCGTACCGAATATCGATCGATACTGTAGATATATAATAAAATCCACTGAATACCGATATCGATCTGTAGAAGGTATATACCGAATATCGAACCGGCGGTAGATTTTTCTACCGAATCCCAGCTCGGATATATATGTATATATAATAATAATAATCAAAATGAATAATTACCAAAGATCAGAAGCGTCTAACAAGTTTGATAAACAGTAATTGTCGAAGACGGATCGTTGTCCTTCTTTTCACTCTCCAATAAAATATCACAATTCCCTATGACGGCTATGTTTTTTGTCTGATGCATCTAATTACGAGCTGTCTTATTTGCATATCGCATCATCTACACAAGAAGCTTTCACTTGAAAATTAAGTATATGATGTGCAAAGCTTGAATCAAGGTAAAGAGTTCTTTTCCACCTTTTTTTAAGATGCGTTCTGCATGTGAATCCCTTAGGATTTTTGATTTATAAGACCCATTAGGTTTGGTAGTAAGGAACCATTAGAGACGAATAAGAATATTTTTTTTCTTTCTTTTAAAAATGAAGATCATTTCATCTGTGTCCTGATTAAATGATTTTAATTAAAAGCAAACAAGGAGATAGCCTACTCTGCAACAACAAAAATAAACTCTCTAAGGAGAGCTATAACTCTAAAAAACACTTTCATGGACTTTTTAAAAACATATCCTCCTTCAGCTGTAGTTTGTACTGGAGAAAGTCCTAAAAGAAGCTTTCCTTATGGATTTGTGGGCTCAACTCAACTCGGACTGTTTGTAACCAAAAGAAAGTCTCTGGACGGATTAGAAGCTTACACCTATACTGTTTTGTTAGATTTCACCCCTCAATTTACTATCAATAACATACAAATTAAAGACTAATATGCAAAAAAAAAATATATATAATTAAACTAGAGGCATACATATATACACTCAGAGAGTGCAAACCTCCGCCGTCACGGGATCCTTATGAACCTTCCGAGGCGGATTTTTCACGACTGGGGCGGCGTAGAGGGACGGGGGAGGTTCCCCTCGACGGAAATTTCGAGAGGAAGACGCTCCCGACACCCGATTTTACAGCACAGCGACATCTATTGGCAGAGTAGGCTAATTTGAAATTGTATTAGTATTTAGCTCGTTTTGCACCTTAATTCTGCACTCAGAGATGCCAAAATTTAATCACTTGTTACTTTTGACATTTCCAACAACTCCACAAAGTTTCATCCGAATCCGTTCGGTACTTTTTGAGTTATCCTGCTGACAAACCAACCCAAACAAACCAACGCCAGTGAAAACAATACCTCCTTTGGCGGAGGTAACAATACAAATTGCAGGAGTTTCTTATTTCTATGTTTGCTTGTATAATTTTCTTTATGTTACTATAAATAGGGTGAGCTTTTTAGTAGTGGCTTCCTCAACATTAGATAATGAGGGCGAAAGCACCAAAATAGGTTCACATAGATAATCCTTATTGAAGAGATTATATTTTCGAATGGATACTTTACAGGCCTATATGTCACGCTTTGAGGTCAGAATTTTTTATCGTAAATCAATTGCTACTTTATATATAAAAAAAGCTCACATGAACAGACAACCTACATCAGTCATCATAAATTATTCCCTTCAAACAAGGAAGAAAAAATAATAATTTTTCACTCATGCAGAATCATAATATATTGTTTATTGCGTAGAAATATGATATTTGAAAATTTATTGGATTGCTGATAACTTTGGTCGCTATATCTTTATATTGTTATATTTGACCCATATTATTTGATCATATTATTTGGAGTAATTACAATAAATAATTTTGGAAAAAAAGGAATTGGAGATATCCACTTTTTACTTGTTATTAAATATTTTTCCTCTTTGGCGAGGTCTTTATTTAGCTTGAATATGTAAATAAAATAAACACGTTTCAATCTTTGTATTACAATATATTGTTGCTCTTTAAAAAATTCCCACCTTACAAAGTATAAAAGTGTGTTTGTTTGTGGAACAAAGTGACATGGACTTGCTGCAATTTCTTCGTTTGTCCATTTCTTTGTTTCCTAAATTGATTTATGGAGCCCCGTTTCCAATAACAATAACTTCTTTTTACCTCCGCCGAAGGAAGTATTGTTTTCACTGGCGTTGGTTTGTTGGTTGGTTGGTTTGTCCAGCAGGATAACTCAAAAAGTACTGATCAGATTCGGATGAAACTTTGTGGAGTTGTTGGAAATGCCAAAATGAACAAATTTTGGCATCTCTGAGTGCTTCTTTGAGATGCAAAATGAGCTAAATACTAATAAATATTTCAAGTTAGCCTACTCTGCCAATAGATGTCGCTGTGCTGTGCTCTCCTCTTTGATGACGTCAGTTTCCTTTTCTTTCCATGTACCTCTAGAGTGTAAACATGATTAGAGATAGAAAATCGAGGGATATATTGGGCGTGTGAAAGGGAGAATGTTTGAATGGTACAATTGAGTTCAGGCTCTTGTTTGGTGGGGATCGGCGGAGGTTTGCACTCTCTGAGTCCTCTAGTTTTAAATGTTGTTTTATGTCAGTAATTGTTTTTCATCCCTTTTTCCAAGACAATTTTTTTATCATTAGACTTGGTCAAATGAAAAAGTGATGTTTTAGTGGTTTATTATTATTTTCTCTCCTTTTCTTTCAACCAAACACATTGTTCCATTTTGGTTATCCCTAATCAAAGTATAAATAAACTACGAAGGAAGCACATTAGCATACATCAAGCAAATAATTCGCTATCTGAGTCCGAAGGGAGGTTCACTGAGGTAATAGGGTAAAGTACACTAGAAGTACTCAAAAACCGCGGGTAAAATATCAGAGCTTATTTTGTACGTCTGTTCTGTTGCTGAGAAACCGAGAAGATTAATACGGAAGTAGATATAGGTTGGGTGACACCCTTGTTTGGGCTTCCGTTTCCAATTCAAAGCCGAGAAACAGCATTACAAATGTATAGCGGAGCTATGACATAAAAGAAATATTTAAGTAAATTCTTGTGCTAAAAATGAAACAGGACAAAAATATAATTATTTGCTTGATAAATAAGTACAGGTAGAAGTTGTAATATCCAAAGGTACTTTGATTGTATACAATACATGAAAGTATGTTTTTGGCATATAGAGAATTTAGTAATTAATTTATTTTTGGTATTTGAAAAATAATTCAACAGCATTTGCGGATTAAATTGTCCGTTAAAGGTTCAGTACTTGTTGTTGAATAAGAAACAATATTTTTTGAAGTTTTTAAAGCTTAACTCCCAATTTTACTCCCAATGTTGCGGGCAGAGGTTCGGCTTCTGTTGAAAGGAAGAAGAAAGTCAATATCGATCAACCTCATTGAAAATGTTTAAAATTCGATTGAGCAATTTGGATGCTTGTTCATAACAAAGGGATCTTCAGTGTCAGTAATAAAAAAGAGTAAACATTTTTTTAATGGTTAAGATTTTTATTTATTAGCTAAAATTACTACAGTGTAAAAATATAAGAATACACAAGAAAGTAGGAGATAAAAAACACAATCACAAGACAGTTAAAAACAAAACATAAATTAACATTATAATTCAAAATTATTGTCTAAAGATTAAACCATAAGATAAATGACTTATAAAAATTATTTTTTATTCAATATAAAACGTTGATGTCGCCTTATTGTCGACTTAATGAGTTTGAGGTGTTCGAGAGATTTGAAGGAATAAAAAACTTTATCAAATCTTCGGCTCATTATTTATTTATGTCCTTCTTTCAGTTACTGTGAAGCCCCTGCCTCTGTGGCCCCCTATATTTGGCCGGATGACATCACCAAATGGCCGATTTGTCGTAAGAAGACCGAGCTTGAGAACCTGGATCAAAGTGGCCATGCGGCGGAGCATATGATATGCGAAATCATCGGACATCCATGCTGCATAGGCGTTCGGGGTCACTGCCAAATCACGACGCGAGAGTACTGCAAATTTGTCTCGGGGACCTTCCACGAGGAGGCTGCCCTTTGCTCACAAGTAAGAAACCCAAACCCCCCTACAAAGAAAAACACAATTATTCGTGTTTTCAAAACAATAATAAAGATCTCAGGGAGGCCTTCATTGTCAAAACGAAATTGTTTATGTCTTGGGGTAGTTTTAAAAGGCCAAAAACTAATCATGTTTATCTGTTAAATAATAAAGGTCTTACATCATACAAAGTAGAAGAGAGCAGAAAAAATGTCCTTACATCTGAGAACAATAAGCACACTTGAAATACTTAATGTAATTATTATTAACAAGGGCTGACGACACGAATATTCTATAAACCCGGACCAAGATAGTTTCCTACCAAAGACCCTTTTTTTGTTAAAACACATTTTAAAAAAAATCTTGATTTATAGAAATTACACATAATATATATTATCGTTTGAAAGAGATCTCTAAAGAAAAAAAAATGAAAAGATGCTGTACAATACCACTCAAAATGAAGAAAAAAAGACACGCTCCCAGGATACAAATTGAAATTATCTTCTTTCTAAAATGTGGCAACCAAATAAAAGTCATTCTTTCTCTTTTAGCCGTTGCTAATATGAACTATTGAAGATCTTCATAGTTATCCACAATTAAAGAATCTAAAAACGCACTAACGTACTGAAGGGTTGAAAAGTTTTACTTAAAATATGCAAAAATACATTTTCCTAAAACAGTACCTTAAGATATTCTACTAAAATATACTTCTTAATACAAGATTTATATTTTTAATGTGTTTAATTATTGGTAAATGTTTACACATGCAAGTTATATATATATATATATATTCATGTCCTTGACACAACACATAACCTTTTTCCAACTATGCAGCCTCAGTCTTTACAACTTTCATTATTTATTAACAATATTTTATGATCTCCTTATGGTAGTATTAGTAGTAAAAGGTCAAAAACAATTCTTATGATTGTTTTGCAGTATCTTGAATTATAATAAACAAAATAACTCCTTGTATTTCCACCCATAGAGATATAAAGATATAGAGAGCTGATTCCTTTCAATAGCAGAGGAACATTGTTCGCTGTCGCTTGTGCCCAATATAAATAGAGCAATTTGATCTTCGTCATCGTAAGCTGATCATAGAGATAGATTATATCTCTATGATCAGCTTACGATGACGTAGTAGAAATTACTTTGTTTATTTTGAACACACAGAATACAGATGAACGCTGTTTTTCTGCTATTGAAGGGAATACGCTCTCTATATCTTTATATCCCTATGTCTCCACCTAATTATATTATCCTGTTATCTTTCTTATAGGTTTCTTGCCTTGATGACGTCTGTGGTCTCCTACCCTTCCGACATCGGGATGTTCCGGATCAATTCTATCGAGCATGGACTCCATATTCCTTCATGCGGGGTAAGACCGTCAATCACCTTATGTTAACTAGATGTGAAGGGAGCTCGATAGCCGTGCGTGTTAAGGCGTGTTCAACTCTCAATGTTGGGGGTGCATGTTCGAATCCCGAGAGGGGATGGTCATTTTTGGTCTACCTACCTCATTGATAAGATCCTAGGTTCGATAGACTAATTATAATTCTATAATGCTTATTTATATCCTATCGGATGCAATTATATCGAACCATATAGGCAAAAAAAACCATCGATTATTAGGTATTTTCATATATAAGTTCTTTTTCATTGTTTATCATGTTGCAAATGAAGCTATTTATAAATTGTTTTTGTACATTCGGTAAACCTTTGTTTAATATATGCAAAAACTAATCACATTATTTATTCAAACTAAAGCGTTAAATAAAAGTAGTGCAGCATAACATAATTTTTTTCCTTTTTTCCCAAAAGGAATTGGCCATTTTTTAAAGTTCTTCTTTAGTCCGTAAGGGGCGCTGCTTTGATGCTAGAGCTCTTTGAAATAATAACAGTCCTTTTATCTTGTAGTGATTTGATATATTTCAAATCATCAATTTAATCCCTTTAAGCCGGTTTTAAATAGGATTGTGACGTAATTTCATGGACAACGACATCTAACGTTAAGGAAATTACCAAATTTTGGCCAATTTTTTTGTTTACTTTTTCCTTGCATGCGCCACTTTACTTTAACGCTTTAATTCAAACGACATAAGCCCCAAAAAACATTATATATTATGGGGCTAAAACCATGGGATAGAAAGGGTTTTCTCACTCCTGCATTGATGTTAAGTATACCGAGCTTTAAGGTTATAATAAAATGGACTTCCTTTTTTTTCCTGCCCTGCAAATATGATTTAATTCATTCGATTGAAATCAAGATGAATTTAAAGAGGCTAAAAAACAATTATTGCCCATTTGGTTGAATAGAATTCCATACGACTGGATATAAATAAGCATTATAGGTTAAAATATGTCCCTCGGATCTTATCATATATGAGATGGACCAAAATTGACCTCTCGGGATTCGAACATGCACCCTCAACATTGAGAGTTATGGCGGGTTTAAAATATCTTTAACAAAGGGATATGTAAATAAAAAATTATCCAAAGTCTCCCAATAATATTGTAAAAAAACAAAGCCTTATTGAGTTCATAAATAAATACTTAACGTTTGTGATAATAAATTATTTATTAATCTAATATTTTACATCTTTGGTGTTTATATATTCTTCAACAGAAAACTCCTCTCGGTAACAAAAAATATAATCAATATATATATATTAATATGACAAATTATAAACAATAAGTTTATATTAAAAACACAAAGCTACTTCCCGCCACTTTGTATTTGATGTCAAAACTCTTGATTTGAAGGCGTAATATGAAAATGGGCCAGAGATCTCATTTGATTGTATCTGCATGAAAGTTTTGTATAGAATACAAGACTAAAGTTTTAATCGTTGTATATATATATATACATAGGCGTAGGAGACAGGGGGGCTAGGGGGGCAACTGCCCCCCTGAAATTCGGATGAGTTCTCGAATTCGGGCTAATTGGTTGGGGTATTCGGGCATTTAAGTTGTTGAAAAAAATATGAAATTATAAAGCAACCGGATTTTTAACTATAACCAAAACAAATATAATATAAATAAATATAACTATAAAAAAATATTAATCTACATAGCTTTCTTCATTCGATATTTTTCCCCGATTCACAAACTAGATGTGAAGCATTTCTTTAATCCTAAAAACATTTACATTTAGCTATATTTTTTCTAATGTAAATAGAAAGCCGAATTATAATCGAGAGTAAATAAGATCAATAAAATTTTGCCTAAAATGCTTAATTTTGCACATAAGAACATGAAAAAAATTAGCTGTAAGAAGATTCTACATTATATATTTTGATGATCGTATTGGCTTCATATGTGTCGGATCCGAGGCACGCGATCACCCTTGATTTGGATTTGTCCCATTCGTGCATGTACGCGAGATTTTGAAGTGTAGATTGATATCGCCCTTGTGGCAATTGACTTACTTTTATCTTAACTGTATTATATATTCATCTCTACAAATGTAATTATTAGCCAAGGTTGATAAATTATAATAACAAGCATAAGATAATGATCAGATCATCAACTAAGTGGTAATAAATATTTTATAATATACAAAGTAAAAATAAACATAATTTTTTGAATTAATAATAAACAAAATTAAAAAAAAGGTATTAAAATCTAGAAAATGAACATTAAATCTCAGAAATGTTATTGTCATACAAAAATCAATATAATTCTTTCGTATTCCCCCATATATAAAATTGTATAAAATATATAATTGAATATGCACCTGCAATATTTATAAAAATGAACGATGTAAAAGACTTTTTAAAGTTTTGATTATCTTTTATACTTATTTTTAATATTAAAGTATAACAACATTAGTTCGATTAAACAACAATGGTACGATAATGAAGCAAGCTTTGTAAATAGTTTTGCATATAACACTATTATATATTATCTGATTCCTATTGACCGAA
>CP045892.1:33061441-33082118 GCA_013387185.1 Caligus rogercresseyi
TCATTTTAAAATTCTTTCAATGATTCCATTGATATGTAAAGTAAGTGGTTTTTAGAATGTGATGTCTAACTTGACCCACTCTTATCCCATATCCTAAAAATCCTATTTGGTTTACATACAAGAAAAACTAATAACAATGTAGCATTATAATCTTTTAGAATTTTCCTTCTATTTTTACCTAATACGGATGACTTTCATAGATCTTACGAAGACAAGAGTTACTTTTTGATTTAAAGAATCAATGGTAGCCAACATATTGAACTAAAATAGTGATAAAGTGTTTTTTTTGTAAATTTAGAAAGAAATCTTTAAGACATAACTTTATATGTGTTTAAGATTGTTTTAGTTATATGATATATATTTTAGCTAAAGTATATAGATATTACAATATTGCTATGGTCCGATTAAATAATTTTGATAAATTTTAATACACTATGCAAAAACTGTGGACTATTGTATAATAGTACTGTCCATGCTTTGCCAAGTGCCCAGTTCTTTACATCTTGAGGGAGGTTGTCACTCTAAACGTCAAAGGGGGTCACAAATAAAATTGTGGCCTGCCTCAACTCTATTTGGGCTAAACTTAATTCCCAGAAGTGCTTCAAAACCCGTGCTTTGGAGGTTTCTCTAGCAAGTTGCAGAAGTTATATTGCACAGAGGTTAACACTCTATGAACATGTTTGGTCCGATGATTTGAGGGCCGTTTTATTGCAACAGCAGCTCGATACTCGAGATTATCTATAAAGATACCAAAAGTGGGTTCGTCGTCATGGATTTTGCGGGAGATTTAGTGCAGTTTTATCCTTCTTGTTTTCAGAAACCATTTACGGTTTTTAAAACATTTAATTAAGGTTAACCAGAGGTTTAAAAATTACAAAAATTAGTAGGCCATATTCCTTCACTGTTTGGGATTTTTCTTGAGATTCCCTGTGTAATGAGATATATGCCTCCTCATGTTTTCCCAATCTTCAATCTTGCCGCCGTGGATATCCTGCAGTTACCTAATGGAGATCTCTTCGATCTTTGGGTTCGAGGGAAACCGAAACTGGGTGGCAATCATCACCGTGACATCACCGTCACCATGAGGAAGATATGGAAGTTTCCAAGGATCTGGGTTGGAAGGAGCCAAATACTTTTGTACTTGTTTTTGCTGTTTTTAGATACTTTTAATCTGATAAGCTTTTTTAGTAGGTGCCTACAATCGTTGTGAGATGTTTGTATTTTTTAGATAGATTTGTTAATAGATTTGGCTTTTGTTTAGTTTTTTTTTTTCAGATGTTGAAGATATAAAAAGGAAATTTATACTAAATAAAACATTAAGTTAATTTTATTAAAAATATTTTTTTAAATGTATAATCTATATTGTATTATGAATTTCAGATGACAAAAAAGCATACTGGAATGGTAGCAGTTTAATTGACAGTAATAAACGTCATTCAATCAACAAACATTGCACCTTAATGGAGTATTTTTGCAAAACTATTTTCACGGTAAGATTGCTATCATTTCTTCCCTACCAGTTTGAATTTAAAACCTAGTTAAGGTACCACAAATTGCTTAAACATACATATATCCACGTATGTATTCCTTCACCGATAAAAATGTACAAATAATGCAATCTTTATGTTCTCAATTAAGATTTCTTAGGGGAATTGCAGCGATGATGATAAGAATGAATTACATGCACTGCGCCTCAATTCCCCCACTCATGAATATTATAGTGCCACATAGCCAAAAAAGCACGCATTGCAAGTACTTTTTTATATTATGCACAAGAACCAGGCACTCTTCAAGAGCAATTTATAAACTGTGTTCTCTCATATCGTACATAATGACTTAGCAAGATATACATATTTTAGTTAAGTTGTTAATCTATATTAATAACGCGGACAGTCCACAACATTTCTTTTCTTACATTGTTCTATGTCAGGGATGCCAGGGTGAATAGGTCAGAGGGCCAGATTGTTTTCAAGTGGACTCGGGGGCCAAATATCCGGTACATTTTTGGCCTGGCAAGACCAGACAACAAACAAAAAAACAAACGTAGATTTAAATTTGTTACTACTGTATCATAATATTAGTTATTATAAAAAAAACACTTCTCAACCACTGACGTATAGGGCAGATGTGATGTCCATTCGGGCCGGTTCCTGCCCGTGGGCCGCCACCATAGCACCACTGTTCTATGTTAATTATTTAATGTTATGGGAAAAGGTGTTTGTTCAATACATTAGTGTATGTGGGCCACTTTTTCCGTGTATCATCATTTTCCTTTTCTAGCTTGGTTCATTTTTTTTGGTCCCTTTTTCTCCTTATATGAGAAAAAATATCCTATACACGAATAATCCAATGACGTCATAATATAAGTTTTTAGTGTTTTGTTGTAAGTGAATAAATACTTTTTATGGGTTAGTTTTAGTTGTTTTTTTTTTTCGTCGAAGCAAAAAGTTAACTTTAAAAGATCGAAATATCTTATTATTTATAAAGGAAATAGGCAAATATTAAAAATATCAAAGAATATGTTTCCAAATTGGTTAGCACAAATAAGCTTTGATACATTGCCTCTCAATATGTTGTAGGTAAGCTTCAAACTGTAGTATGGAAAATATTACGCGTGTTGATATTTAGAATGAAATCGTGAATTGATACTCCTAATAAATTCATGATGAGAAAATAATTTGTATTTGAAGGAAAAAATAGTTTGAGAGCTCTTTTGAAGGTCGAACTTATAGGCTTTGATTATAATTGAAGTTTAAAAAATGCTTTTAAGAACACGAGATCTAAGACTGCTACTTTTTGCAAAGAGGGAAAAATAATCATAGGGGCAAAAATACTCAAATTAATTTTATTTATACTTCTTTAGAGCCGATAACAATACAAGCAGATTTGATAATACAAAAGAAGAAATAAAGAAAATTGTGCTGCCAATGTGAGGAATGATGTTTCGTATCGAGTTTGTGAGAACTACCATACAACATTCCCATGTACCGTATAATAGTTCATATCATATAGCTTAAAAAAGAGAGTGCGATAGCTCAGAGCGTGAATACGAGATCAACTCTCAATGTTGGGGTGCAGGTTCGAATCCTATCGAGAGGGGATGGTCATTTTTGTGTCTACCTCATTGATAAGATCCTAGGTTCGAGTGACTAATTTCAATGCTTATTTATATCCAGTCGGATGCAATTCTATCGAACGATATAGACAAAAAAAGTAAAGAAAAAACTCTCAATGTTGGGGGTGGAGGTCCGAATCCTCTCAAGAGGGGATGGCTATTTATGCTATACCTCATTGATAAGATACTAAGTTTCATAGACACATTTTAGCACTAAAATGCTTATTATTAATTCAGATGAAATCTAAAGAACACAATAGGCAAATAAAAAAATATTCCTATGTATCAAAAAATAGTTTATATCGTATAGCTTAAAAATAATATTAAACTAGAGGACTCAGAGAGCGCAAACCTCCGCCGATCCCCACCAAATGAATCACTTGGTCTTTTTGTCATTTGGCAATAGATGTCGCTGTGCTCTCCTCTTTGAGAGCACATCGACATCTATTGGCAGAGTAGGATAACTTGAAATATTTATTAGTATTTAGCTCATTTTGCATCTTAAAGAAGCACTCAGAGATGCCAAAATGTAATCACTTGATCCTTTTGGCATTTCCAAAAACTCCACAAAGTTTCATCCGAATCCGTTCTGCACTTTTTGAGTTATCCTGCTGACAAACACAACAAACCAACGCCAGTGAAAACAATACCTCCTTCGGCGGAGGTAAATATCTATTTGCTTCGTAAAAGTAACCTAAAAGATCTTCAATGCGATTCCTTGCTTTTTATAAACAACGTATGTTGTCGTCTGTATTGTCGTTTAAACTTTTACTGTCAATTGTGCATCTAGTCACGTCATTAACTAGAACTTGCATTTACATTACAAATTGAACTCCTCCATCTGTCTCACTGTTGTTGAACTGGAGTGGATAGAGGGTTTTGCTCTGTATCCCGCTTTGCCCATGATCAGATGTGTTGTTATTATATTCTTTTCAATTTTTTCAATAGGATGAAATGGAAAAAATTGTTTTAATAATATTTGAAAATGACTTGCTTACATTTCCATGCTTCTACTGAAAGACAAAATTACTCCAAAGAGTACATTATTATTGATTTGAAAATAATGATATAAAGAATTTTGATTCATTTTAACATCATTACATGACTTCTCACTTTTGACTGAAGTCATTTAGAAAGTGTAAAAATAGAAATGCCTCGATGTATTTTATAAATGCACTTTGCGTGACTTCTTCTTCATTGTGAGAGTATTCATAACTTTTACATTTGCTTCGAACATGCAGGCCACTTTAGACAAATAATAATAAAATACTTTACCATAAAAATCTTCGACTTTTAAGCGGTTCTAGCCACATAAGTTTAATAAAAGTACAGGTTTTTTTAGTATCCTAAAGGAAATACAAAATCAAATTTCTCCATATACAACTATTCAGATAAAAGTGTATTAGATCTCCGTTTTACGGGATTTTTTAAATAAATTTCTGTAATTTTGTTCAATTGCGAAAAAATAATTGGTGCTAATCTTATAGCATTTAATGCCATATTGTTTTTCAAGACTAAATTCAAACTATATATATATTAGGGTGATTCTTATTTCACATTTTTCGGATTAGAGAGTTGGGCTCCACCTAGGATTTTACCTTAGTGCATAGAGATCATCTTGTGAAAGTTTGAACGAAATCGAATAATGGGAAGTATCCGCTCAACGGCCAAAATATTATGTTGCAAACTTTTTTTCGCCAATCGATCACCTCTAATGTCCTCATTATAAATGCTATTTACAAGCATTTTTGGGCGAATTAAAAATGTTTTAAATTATTTTTTATATTTTATATATTCATCCAAAATTAAATGAGACATTAAAGTTTTGAAATAGCCGTTTTATGGAAAATATCCTAAAAATGACTATTTTAAAACATGATATCTTATTACATTTTAGATGTTCGTAAAATTAAATACTTATTCGGAGTTTTTGAAATCATTCCTAGATTTTGCACCAAATTGTTCGAAAATAAATTTATAATGCCGACATTAGAGGCGGTCGAATGGCCGAAATAAATTACTACAACTTTTGGGTCCGTTGAGGAGACACTTTAGGAAACGACCAGATACCCGGCTAGGGTCTCGGCTGTTTTTTAACGTCCCGACCTGGCAAGGCCCGGTGTCTAAAAATCACCGGGTCGGGACTTTAATATTTTGGTTCATATGTCATTCTATAAGTGATGCCGTTTTAAAAATCTTTTCAAAATATCTTAATCACTTCGTCTTGAAAATTAAAGTCCCGGCCCAGCCCGGGTCCTGGCGAAAAAAAGTGTTTCCTGATATATATATATATATTATAATATTATTATTTTTTATAGCTGTGCTTGAACTCGCAATGCATATCTTAAATTCAAATCAACTAAGTTTAATAACATATCTGTTATCAACCCAAATTGGTAAATAAATAATGTAAATATTTATAATAAAAAAACGTCAGAAAAAGAGTTCCACTTAAATCTTAGAAATAAATAGCTTGAGGGAGGTATCTTTTGTGAAAAGGAGGTGAAGAACATAGATTTGAGAGAGACCATATAAAAAGTGCTCTTGCAAGTAGGTTTAATGCACTTGAATGAATGCATGCAGCTAAAAAGGCAGGCCATTACTCAGTTGTTTCATATTTTAGAAAGCAGTTCTTGTGTAAGGAAAAAGAGGACTCTACAAAAAGGAATGATTAATGAATCTCGTTATTTTACAGTACAAAAAAAGGGCGACCCATGTTCTCAGAACAAAATGGAGGCGGGGGGGAAAGCAAAGATAGTATTTTAAATTGCTGACAGTTACTGGCAATAACAGTTGTGTTTCTTCACGACATGTTCCTTTTAAAAAGATTCTTTGTTGTCTTTGTGATACGATAAAAATGAATAAGCATACAATATATTCATTGTACCCCTTATAGGATTCAAACCTCTATTTGTTCTTCGTTTTCCTGCACACACACACACACATAATCTTTAATATATTTAATAAATGTCATTAAAAAGGGAGTGTGATAGATATGTGTGTACAGGCGTGTTCAACTCTCAATGTTGGGGGGCGCAGGTTCAAATACTCCCGAGAGGGGATGGTCAACTTTGGTCTAGCTCATTGATAAGAGTATCCTAGGTTCGAGTGACTGATTTGCATGCTATTTATACTATTTATATCCTGTCGGATACTGCAATTCTGTCGAACCATATAGGCACAAAGAAAGTGTTTATCCCAATATTAATTTGAAATGAAACAAAGTTTTTTTATATAAAGCAATTTTATTTCTCAACATAATTTCCTTTGAGCTCCATACACTTCGTCCAACGTTTCTCCAATTCTCTATCCCTTCCAATAAATAATATTTCTCGAGGTCCACAATATATGTATCCGGAGAATATGGCGGATGAGGCAGCGTAATTCGTAAAATTTTGCCGTGGAAACAACACACGTATGGACTCTTGCATTGTCTTGATGAAAGCATACGTTTTTTCTTGGCCAAATGCAGTCGTTTTTTCGTTAAATCCTCATTAATTGGTCGAATAAGTTGGTATAATATTCGCTATTGATTGTTCGTCCCTTCTGAGGTAATATATGTGTATTCCACCGCTTGAATCCCAGAAAAACGGTAGACATGACTTTATTGGCTGAATAACCAACTTTGGCCTTCTTCAGCGGCAATTCACCCGGCAAAGCTCAATGTTTTGACTGCTGCTGATTGGTATCTGGCACGTCTTGGTGTATCCATTTTTCGTCTACTGTAACACATCGATAGAAAAGCTAGTCCTTATTGCGGTTGAACAACGCCAAACATTCCATACAAGTTGTCACACGATTGCATTTATGATTGATTGTGAGCAAACGCGCACCCATCTTGCGGATAGTTTTTCATACCCAAGTGAATAGAATGGTATTATTCATGTGTAATAGTTGTAATAAGCGGGAAAGGAGGACCCAATGGCGGTAAATTTGAACCCCAATATGTCATATTTGTTGATCGACGGAACTGCAGAGCCAATTAGTAATTGGTTTGAAACCTCAATGTAATTGGTGTGATCGACGGAACCTGAGGGACCACGGGCTGAGGGTTTAAGCCACAGTGTGTTATAGTTTCAATCGGCGGAGGTTTGAAACCTCAATATGGTAAATATATATATATATATATATAAAATTAATAATAATAATAAGCAGATTCCAAGGCCTATTGTTTGAAATCCCATTATGTTATAGTTGTAGTTGGCAGAACCCGGGGCCCATGGGCTGTGGGTTTGGAACCCAATATACTATAGTTGCAATAGACGAAACCTTAAATCAATATTTTTCATACTTAAAATTATCAAGTATGATTGGAATGGGTCCTCATTGCTTGAAGGTGTTGCTATGTTATATCGACCACGATGCATTGTATTGGTGAATCTACGGCAATTTTCCCAGCACAATTTAAACCATTATATAAATCTTAGATCAGGGATGAGCAAACTTTTTGACTAGCGGGCCAAAATGTCAGCTCGCCATCTACTGGTGAAATGGGTATTGTAAGGACAAGACGTTATGAACGATTTGTGAAGCATTATTATATTATTTACTGGACAAGCTCCGCGGGCCAGATTAAATTGTATAACGGGTCTTATACGGCCCGCGGGCTTTAGTTTGCCCATGTCGCGTTTAGATTATACATGACTTCTATGTATTGACGTCTTAGATTGTAAAGTATATTATCAATGCATATCAACTGTTTAGACAGCTAAATCAACAAAACAAATAGAATATGATATAGGAGTCAGGAATTTATTTTAACCATTATAAAAATGATAAATAACATATAACATCCTATCTATTGGTGCCACGGATGTGATTATATCAATAAATTCAGTTCACTTTATATCATTTTTAATCACAAAAAAAATGTATACCTATGATGGAATGTTACAATTGAGCTAATAATGTATTATATCATAGATAATAAGAAAAGTATTGGAAAGTATTAATAAAAATAAATATTTAATATTAATTTGAAAGCAATGACATTAACACATTCGGTCGTTCTTTTCATACAAACTTATATAAAATATGTATTATATATAAATATTGGTTTTTCATTTTGTCTATTTTTTGTTAAAATTTTATCTATTACGGTAAATGCACGTACTTTTACTTTCTTTTATTCATAAAAAGTTCCTAAATGCGATGACGTCATTACACAAATATTTAATATTTTAGAATTCATGTCTGTCAATATAATTGTTTCAAACTTATTGCTCTATAAAAGACTATCTGTAATCAAACTTTCTCACAGAGATAAAGAAAAAGAATGCAAAAAAAAAAGTTTAAAACATGTGTTGGGAAGTAAATCAAATATATGAAGTTTCCTAAAAGTGCATTAAAAGTCGATTATACTCTAAAAAGATCTTCTGAAACATTGTAATATTTTTTTTTCATTTTCGGTTCAAATATTAAAGAAGATGTCTTACGATTTTTTGGGAGTCAAATATAAATATATAGGGTCTTGCAGGTAAATCCGCACAAAGTTCAACTTCGTCCAGATCCTTAAGGAGTGTAAGTAGAGCTTAGATATTGCACATGTGGGAGGTTTCGTTAATGTACTGTCGAAATGCACCCGAAAACAAACCAATATACTGATACAGAGATGGAGCAGACCCGGAGGACACGGTCATCGAGTTGCTGTGCGCAGGGCTCCGTTCTGCAGCCACCATCAAGTTGCTCAAATACCCCAGGAGGACGGTCTAAGACCGTGTTTCCCAACAGTGGTCTAGTGGACCCCTTGGGGGTCCACGTGTAATGATCATTTTTTCTCTATTTCTTTTCTATTAAAAACGTCCTCACTTTTTGGGAAATTCTGTAAAAAACGTCATCACTACGTATTACTTTTTTGGAAATCTTTCTAACAAAACGTCACCACTACACATTACTTTTTTTGGAAATTCTTTTCTAAAAACAAGTCCTCACAACACATTACTTTTTTGGGAAATTATTTTCTAAAAAACGTCACTGACGCTAACGGAACGCTGAACGCAAAAACATTGAACGGAACACTATTTTTTTAAATGCTGAACACAAAAAAAAAATGAACACTCACAAGCCTGGATATAAGTCAAAAATAAAATATAATTGTACTTCGCAGATGTCTCGCATTGAAATTGAAATTCTCGTTTTTGACAAAATTGAGGCGGGGTCCACGGAAAGTGCTCGAAGACCGTTAGGGGTCCACGATCCGAATCCAGTTGGGAACCACTGGTCTCAGACATCACCAAGAAGTGGGAGGAGCCAAGAGGAAGGAGCACAAGCCCAGGAGTGACCGGATCTCCACGGCCACATTTGTGGCTGGTCTCAAGAGGTCCATCAAGGCCAATCCGGGGACGCCCATGTCCATCCTCGCCAGGAAGCGTGGGATCCACCAGTCGTCGTCCCCTGGATGGACTCTGTGACCTCCGGGACCCCGCCCACATTCCAGCAGGACTCGGCATTCGCCTACAAGGCCAAACTTGTGCACTCCTGGCTGAAGAAGAATGTGCCCAAATTCTGGGACTTCATACCTGGCCCCACAATAGCTCTGACCTGAACCCATGCGACTACTACTTGTAGGGGAAGTTGAAGAGGGGTCAGAGCTATTGGGGGGCCAAGTATTGAAGTCCCAGAAGTTGGCACACACCACAGCAATGTGGCGACCCTGAAGGCCTCCATCAAGCCGGAGATGAACAAGCTGATCCTGCAGAGGTCTCCACGGCCTGTGGGAGGTTCAGGCGTCGTTTGGAGGATATCCTTGAGGCTGAGGGTGGCCATATTGAATAGTAATCTTGTATTATATCTAATAAACAACTTTCTTATTCAAAATAGTATCACTTTTGTACCCATTTTGGATCTGGGGGATATTGAACTTTGTGCAGATTTACCTGCAAGACCCTGTATAGTCAAAACAAAATTTGATTTTCTCCATAGAACCAAATATATATATATTAAATTTTTCAATCTTTCTATTTTTAAAAGAACTTAATCAAATATTTATGAGAAATATATTTTTCTATTAATATTGGAAAAACTTTGTCCATTTTTTTCGAAGGAACACAACATGCTATATGAATTTTGTATCATAAAAAATGCATTTTTTGCACATTTCAAAAGTAAATATCTCATGAACTTTATAGTTATAGCAAATAATGTGCTTACATTTCCATTAGAAGAGTTATTTATTTTGTACCTACATTGTTCGATGAAATATTATGATGGTGGATTCTCATTAGCATTATTGCATTTAAAAAAATAGTCCATTGAAACTAAGACATTTTCGATAATATTGATGAAATACGCAGAAAATGGAACCTCAAGATTCGTGAATACATTAAATGATGTTAACAATACCAAAAAGTCTAACAAATTTATATATAACATTTAAGTTTTTTCGATCACCTTAATAACATTTTTCGTGGGATTCGATCATGACAATTATTTTACATTTAAAGACAATTTTGATGACTTTTTTATAATTCTATTACTATTAATTTATAGATTTGGATAAGGAATATATAGGTTATATCTCTTCATTTTTCTGTGTTTCCTCAGTACTGGATGGCTGTAGCCCTATATTAGACCAGTTTGCTCTCATCTGGGTCCCATGGAATTTTATCACTTCATGAAAAAAAACCTTTACGCTCCCATTGGGCCACAGACTGCTTAACCAGGCATAGAGAACGACTTCAGACACATCCAAAGTCCTCACAAACACAATTCAATCCTCTCTGTACGTTTTGGCAATGGATTATTCAGTTTTGGGCTACACTGGGGTCATTTACTAAAATCCATAGCGCTTAAGTGATTTATGGATCCCATTTTCATTGTTTTTATTATTTTGCATATTTCAATACAAAACATTTATTGTATTATTATCTCACTGATGAAAAAAGTTAATAAATATTTATGAAAACGTTAAAGCTTTTCATTTAAAGTATAGTCATTTTTTCAATCTTTTCTTAAGTCATCATTTTTTATTATATATAATTAAAAATATATTTAATACGTTGATGCTAACTAGCAATATAATTTAAATTTTAGACTCTCGTGGATCCGTTTTTAACGAAATTTTAAATACATTTGATTAATGGAAATATTTTGCTTATTCTTATATTGGACTCTATCAAGAAAGGATAATGTTATGGATATTAAAACCCCTTTGCCATAATTTTTCTTGGATTTGTGAATAATTTAGTGAAAAAAGTTTCCCTTTGAACTCCTTAAAAAAATAAAATATTGTTTTTCCACGAAAAAAGACCAAGGTTTGATTGTATAATTATTATTTTTACAATTGTACGCTATTGATTGTTGTGTAAACATATTTTGGTACATTGAATAGTTATTTTATTGGTTGAATATCTATAATGTATCAAAGATGCTTAATAATGATACGTCGTTTGAGTGGGAAAAAGTATTTAACGAACATGAATTCTTTTTTTGTAATAAAAATTAAAATGTACAACCTTTTTTAAGACATCAGGTTTAATAACCGTAAATTATAAATGAAATAACTTAAGCAGAGTTTTTTTCACTTTGCATTAATATCTGGTCGAAATTAGAGATTACTAAAAAATGCTTTGTTTTTATATTTTTATGGTGTAGTTTAATCATCTATTAATACTAATTAATATTATAATAAGTTTTTGAGACCTGCTTATAAAATATGGCGTTAGTATACGTAGTTTTAATTGTAAAAATGATCTTTTAAGAGTTTTATAGTTTTCCTAAAGAATTGTTTTGATATTTAATATTTTACCATTATTAATAATTGTATTTGAAATGAGCCGATGTTATTTACTTTGTGCTTTAAGTTGTAAGTTCTTATCGTCGTAAAAATATGTTTTAGTTCATTTCAAATGCTAAAATTTTAAACTATAATATTTTTATTTGTGTTTCAATTTAACGTATTAGCTTTTTTTTTTTTTTTGCCTATATGGTTCGATAGAATTGCATCCGACAGGATATAAATAAGCATTTTAGCATTAAATTAGTCTATCAAACCTAGGATCTTATCATGAGGTAGATCAAAATGACCATCCCCTCTCGGGAGGATTCGAACCTGCGCCCCCAACATTGAGAGTTGAACACGCCTTAACACGCACGGCTATCGAGCTCCCTTTGGATTTTATGTATTTATGTGCATTCTGTAAAATTGGACTGTGAAAAAAATAATGATTGTGGTTTAACATACATATTTATGAATAAAAAATACGATATCTTGATACTTTAATGACGTATGTATAAGATGATAGTATGCTTTTGTAAAGCCTAAGTAAGATTGAACATGAATATCAAAGTTAAGAAACAGTCCATTTCGATATTCTTATGAGGTGTCATTTGTTCTGCTATGATTAAAAAAGTTTTTAATGATATTTTATATTATTAAACACAAAGTAGTAAAGATATGTTGACTAATATATAAATAATAAATAATATATGGTTTTTAATGACATTTTATATTATTAAACACTTTATAGACCAAGTACGTTAATATATATTGACTCGTATATAAATAAATAAAAATAAAGGCAATTGTGCTTCTTGGGCTTCAAAAAAGAAAAGGACGTCGTTCCAATAACTCCAAGGCTATAGATTACGCCTTGTTGAACGCCAAAGCAAGGATTGCCAGTTCTTTAACAAAACGGGAGTGCGTGAAGCCAACGGACCTAAGAGCAATTTTGGTACCAGCTGCAGCCAGATATGCTGCATTTTCTCTCAAATTCCGTCTGTTCGCAACGATTCGTGGACCATTGCTTCAGAGGAGATCAAGTTTTTCCTCTCAAGTTCACTATCTCATCTAAAGATTTTACGTCGCATTCTTAAAACTTCAAAATTATGTTTTTAAAATAATTGATTATCGTTTTTAAAGTATATTCTGTGCATTTTTATAGTTATTTTTATTATTTGATTATGTTCAATCATTGTTAAAATTGGTGTTGTTCTTCCCCAAAGTAATAATTTTAGACTACAATGTCTATTTATGTTTTGTTTTTAACGTAATTACTTTGAAATTTTTTAGAACTGAAATATAAAAAAATTGTCTTACCGCACTGGGTCCGATCCAAAAATTGGCAGGTTCCATGTGGTCCACTGGCTCTAGTTCCAAGTTGGTTACCAAAACCTAATGCGTGATTATTATTTATTGAAAGGGACTTTCTTTTTGTGTACTATATTTTTTTCTCCTGATTACTCACCATGCCAGCCTTTTTATAAAAGTCCACCCCAAAGGGCCCGATTCCATAAGTGACAATGGAGACAAAGAGAACGAATATTTGCACAAAGGTTATCCAGTATGTAAAGTAAGGACGATAATCCAATGAGTTCCCTGCGAGTTTTCTTCGTCGACTGGACTCTGCCGCGGGGCCCCGGCGCTTGGCTGCCCTCTTGCGGTGAAGAAGGCGACCCACGACGCCCATACCGTGCTTCCGACGATCAGAATTGTCAAATGCAGCATCCAGGAGGCGATTCCAAATCCGGGACGCACCCACATCAGAGCTCATGCGCGGAAGGTCTTGCTCTGGACGGGGAAGCTGCCAACTGCATGAAGATCTGGAAAAAGATGGCAGAAAACAACAATAATTTTTCATAATTTCAAGCCATAATTGCATTTTTATATTTCTTAAATAAACAGATATTTGATTCAATTGTCACCGTTGATTAGTATGAGTTTCATAAATAATAATAGTTTTAATATCTTGTTAAATTAAATTTTTGTGGTTCTATGTTTTTTCTCTCCTACTTTAGTTTTCTTAATCGTTTGTATTATTTACGGAAAAAAGTATATATTTATAATTATAATTTTGCACTAATATATAGCTGCTCTATATTTATATCATATATTCTTGATTTTAAGTTGTATGCTTGTAGCTTTCTATGGAGCATCTATTTAGTATCTTCTGCGTTTTTAGCATACTAAATATGTATATCAAGACTTACCTGTAAGGGTCGCTCGACACTCTTTTCCCTGACATGGAGTTGAATACAATAGAGTCATCCTCACATCCCGAAATGCTGGGCTTCGTAAAGAAAACCTATAAGAAAAAAACATTTAAAAACCATAGTTTGGAAAGTGTATTTACTGTGTATAAGACTGTATTATCTTTTTATATAATAAATTATTTTTTCTATGAATATATATACATATATATATATATATATTTTTGTATAGTGTAGGTGTTATTACCTCTTCAGCAGGGCTTTCTCCGTGAAGGTGATGTGTGGAAGGAACGCGGGGCAGAGGGGGGCAAACAGCCAGCCCCCGGTTTGCTCAGCCTGATAATAGGCAGCGATCCCGGTAGTGGATGGCTGATAGCTACGTGAGACCTCATGCTCCATTATCACATGATGACTCGGAATCTTACGCGTCATAAAAGCCTTGTTTAAGAGATAGAGAGAGATAAGAATATTATAAACTTCGATGCAGAAATTCAATAAATGTATCCAATATTAACCGACTAACTTATATTTTTTTCACTTAACTTTCTTGGGTTTGAGACATTTAGGTATGCCCATTAGAATGGCATTTTATAGCTGCTGCTTAATATTATGGTGAGTAAATCAAAATGTTAATGTATGAAATTAAAATTAGGATGTGTTATCTTCATAACATATTTATTAAATATTAATATTACTGATAATCTTACGCGTAAAAAACCTTTTAGTGAGAGTGACAAAAATAATTAATCCACAATGCAGACATTCTAAATGTATATGCATGACAACAGATAACTTCCATTATGAACAGATTAAATCATTCCATTAAATCTTTAGTTGTACCTTAAAACATATATATTTGTGGTTACCATTTGCTTACATAGTGAGTTAATTATATGGTCTCATCTTTGAAAAAAAAAATGAAAGATCTTCTGAGCACATTTTTCCTAAAACATAAAATGCGCACAATGTTTATACAAAATGACAATAATACATGTTTTAAGAACATTTTGAGAAGTATATACCCTTCAAAATAACAAAAATAATATAAGCATTCTGTGTATAGCGTCTATTACAGCTACTTTTTGAGAGTGACCATTATGTTTTTAATACTGTGCTCGTCTTACCTTTATAAGCCATGAGAGACTTTGTCGTGAAAGTGAACTGAAGGAATCCTTATTTCTAGGTGGCTTCGTGATTTTAAGAACCATTTTATCACCCTCCATTCGGACGTGAGGTGATGGTCATAGCGGAGTCGAGAGCTGTCCCCGTACTACGTTAACGAAAAGAGAAAGAACAATAGTTTATACATTAAGCAATCCTAATTATTTAATCATTCAATCAACAAACTCAATACTTGTTTTTTTTACACACCAATTTTTTTTTGTCTATATGGTTCGATAGAATTGCAGTATCCGACAGGATATATAAGCCTACTAGCATTAAAAATAGGTCATTCGAACCTAGGACCTTATCAATGAAGTAGACCAAAAATGACTATCCCCTCTCGAGAGTATTCGTACCTGCGCCTCCAACATTGAGAGCTGAACGCACTTCCTTACCCACCAATAGAATTGTATTATCTATTCCATGTGACGTCACTTGTAACAAAAACGATTGCTTCTAACTCCATTAGGTGCATGCTTATTTTGATGTTTCAGCGTTCATATAAGAACACACACATATATATATATATATATATATATATTAGGGCTGTTCTTATTTTTCAAATGTTTGAAATGTTAGCAACATTGTGGATTTTCTGTTTCTTGGTGATAAAAGAAGACGACATACAAAGTTTGAACAAAATCGGTCAACATTACGAGGTCGCGCAACGAGGTCAAAGTTTTAAAAATTTAGTAAAAATATAGTTTTCCGCAAATTTCTTCAAAATGGTGGACGTTACAGACTTCAATAATAATTATTAATTTAAAGGAAATCTAATTTACTACCAGACGTATGTTTGATGTTTTTTAATAAAACAAAGTTTTCAGTAAAAACAAAGAAAAAATGGAGTGTGTAATGTTAGCATATTTCATAGCTTTTTTGTATCAATTAACTTCACTCGCCTGTAGAAGATGACTTGTTCGCTTCAGAGTAAAATAGTACTTTTAAGTTTAGTAAACCTTTAGATGATAAATCCAAAAATGACCTTGGTTGCATTCTATCAATTCAGAATTCAGTACAATCTGAGTTTACATCATATGATTCAGAACCTGTATTGACCTATAAGAAATCGATTATGAAAAAAAAAAATAATAATGTGTTTCTTAGATTTGCGTCAAGGTATCCTCTCAAAATTTTACTTTGTCTCTGACGCATTTATAATCCATTATATGCGTCATTTTGTACGCGAGATATGCTTTTTTTAATGTACATATAACTCTCTACTTATTAAATTGACATGATTTAGTATACCAAAATATTAAAGCTGGTGTACCAAGCTTTCATTTGATATGTTTGGTGTTCTAAAAATCGCTATACTTTAAGAGATATAAGCAAATACATTTTTGCACGTACTCTCCCAAAAAATTGATCTTTTGATATGAGAATATACAATTACCACTTGGTAACTGCTGTTAGTGTTAGCTGGATAGAAAGAGAAAGAAAAAAGAAGGGAGAGAAGTGAGGCAAAATACTCTCTCCCTTCTCTTTCTATCCAGGTAACACTAACAGCAGTTACCAATGGTAATTGTATATTCTCATATCAAAAGATCAATTTTTTGGGGAGAGTACGTGCAAAATGTATTTGCTTATATCTCTTAAAGTATAGCGATTTTTAGAACACCAAACATATCAAATGAAAGCTTGGTACACCAGCTTTAATATTTTGGTATACTAAATCATAATTAGGAACTTTACATATGTAACGGTCAGTGTTGGTCGAATATTACTTTGAAAGTAGTATGTACTAGTAATATATTACTTTTTACTGCGTAGTAATATTTAAAAAAATATTAGTTATTACTTCTCAAAAGTAATATACTACTTTATTTAGATATTCTTTTTTGAGCATTCCGAAACAATAGTAAGTAAAGGCAATTCAAACAGGATTGCAAAAATCCTCACCAAACCTAGTTTGCATTTTATGTCCACTGGGTGACGTCACATACATTCACAGTTCATTAATTTTCATAAAAAATGTCGAATATTTTTTTCCACGAAAGTAATATGTAACTAGGATAATACATATTAGTTATTACTTGAAAGTAATATCTAATATGTTTGTTCTCTCTAGTTAGTCGCAGTAATATAACTAAGTAATATATTACTCGCACGCGCGTTAGGGAACAACACTGGTAACGGTAAATAAAAGGAGAACATGATCAAGAAGCAAGTAAGGCTATTGATGCAGTTCTTCAGAACTGAAAGACACTTATGGCTCAACTCCTAACTCAAGGAAATATGTCCACGCTAAAGACCTTAGAGCAATTATATCAAGTGCAGCAAAATACACCGCACTGTCGCAGAAGATTCCAAATACCAACTACTCGTGCAGTTCTTCAGAACTGAAAGGCACTTATGACTCAACTACTAACCCAGGGAAATATGTCTACGCTAAAGACCTTAGAGCAATTATATCTACGCAACGTACACCGCACTATCGCAGAAGATTCCAAATACCAACTACTCGGAACAATGAACCTGTCTAATGAGATATTTTGCTTTATTTTCGTCTTGTACGAGTCTTTGCCGGCATCATCTCCATTTAGAAAAAAAAGCATAAGAACTCCAAAAAGTATTGATTTTTTTCATTTTTGAAGTATTATGATTTATTGGTTTTACTAAAATTTTACAATATGCATGGCTTAATAATATTTTTGCATGCGGTAAGGATTGATGTTTGAAGGTCTTATAGAGGAGTCTACATACATTGTATGATTACCTTCTTTATTTTATGATTTGTATTGTAGATATTTAAGAATGAAATAAGTTCTAGCTAGAATTTTTGCTACATGTCCCTAATGTTTGTTGGATATAATATTAATAAGTAGTTTCTATATATCATATTCATAAAGCTTTTTACCTACAAATGACAAGGAGAGTGGCTTGCGTTTTGTAAACTGCCTTGCGTGGAAACAAAACCTTTTCTCCCACTTTGATTTGTTTTATTGAATAATTGTTCCATTTTACTTGATGAAGAATAGAAAGTGACAATGGGAGAAAAAAACAGATGGCGTTATTGTTGTGTGTGAGAGGTTGGGCTACAAGCTATCCTGATCAGGGAAAAAGGAACTAAGTCTCACTCATATTATATATAGAGTGCGGAAGCAACATATAACATGGCTAAATATCGACGTATTCGTTATGCTTTACATGGTTAGGGAAAGACAGCAACAAAATGAACTAAAGATAGATTGAGGATACTTATTTTTTATGGACAGTATGTTGAAACCAATAAACATTATTTTTTGGGGGGTGTAAATTGATTTATTTTGCTAAAATCCATACAGTGTAAAAAAAATACGAATACACCACAAAGTAAGAGATAAAAACACAATCTTAAGACAGTTACGTTGAAACTAAACAAATGAACATTATAATTCAAAATGTCTGTCTATAGATAAAACCATAATATAAAATGACATATTAAAAATTATTTCTTATTCAATATAAAACGTTGATGTCGTCTTATTGTCGATTTATGAGTTTGAGGTATCGAGAAATTTGAAGGAATAAACTTAATCAATTCTACGGCCCATGTCCATGACGTCGCAGATGAATTGGGAATTTTTATTGAAAGGCTGAATAACGAGCCACTGCCCCAATCATAATTGCTCTAAGGTCTTCGATTCGAATATAAGAGCATCATTTTTTTCCTGAGGTAAAAACTTTACTCAATTAGAATTAATAGTTAAAGTTATAATTCATTTATGGACAGATATAATGAAAGTCCAATTTTTTTTTTCCTCTCTGTTTATGAGCAATTGCTTTATTCAATTATAATTGTTGAATGTGAGGAGTTCATTCTAAGGATTTTAAAATGAAATGGATGTAGGTCCGTGAAGAAGAGACCTTTAGTATTTGTACGGATGTTAGTCTTCCCTCTGAAATGAATTACAAGAGCCACGAGTGAAGTGAAAGCATAATGCCATAACTGTTTCTAGCATTCCCTCGCCTCTTTTTCAATCCATCCCGTCTGTAATAAAACATATATTATCATTCCCGTCCCATCCTACAATCAGATCGACCCTTAGCTGCCCGCCCGGACAACTAGTTGTGACGTCAGCAGGTCTCACTTGTATTTATAACAATAGACCTTATTTTGTGATGATGTCTACATATCAACCATATGATCTCAAAACATTTGATTTTTTCATCCCTCTCACTTAAGACTAGGGCTCAAAAAGTATTATACATCTGATGAAGTTTGTTATAAATCATATTTTAATTCTTTTATGTTTAGGAGGAGGGAGTGAGAGAGAGAGATGCATTAAGGAAGTTTTCTTCATCTTCCTTTAAAGTAGTAAAAGAAGAAGAAGGCTTGAGTAAAAATATATATGAAAACAACCACACTGGCATGAGGCCTCCTTCTCATTATATATGGAAACAGGGTCTACATATATACACACCACACACACATCGTAGAAAGCTCTTTCTCTAAAGTAAAAAAAACTGGGATGAGGGAGGAGGACGAAGACGCAAAAGGAACCATCTTCTAAGTGTGTATGTACATATATATACATACCTCTCATATATTTTCTTTTTTTCCCCCTACTGCTATTTCTTCCAGAGTTTTCTTTGTATTTATTATATACTCTATAAAAGTACGAAGAATCTTCTTCTCCCCCCCCCCCCCCATCTCTTTTGTGCCTTCTGAGGCACCTCAGACGCACCATTGTTACCACGACGCTCATTGTTTTATTGGGCAAGAAAAAAAACTGTAAATACTGTTTGCATTATGTGGCTCTGTTACTTCTTTCTTGCTTTTCTGTTTTATTTATTAATTAAAACACACTCCTTTGTATCCATATACTACTTGCTTTGTGTTCTTACTAAAGCGTTAAAGTAAAGTAGCGCATGCATGGAAAAGGTAAACAAAAAGAAATTGCCAAAAAATTGGTTATTTTCTTTAACGTTAGAGTTCGCTAGTATATGAAATTACGTCACAATTCTATTTAAAATCGGTTTAAAGGGATTCAGTTTGATGATTTGAAATATATCAAGATAAAAACGTCTCCAAAGATTAATGATAAAAGGTCTTTGTTATTATTTCAAAGAGCTCTAGCATCAAAGCAGCGGACTAAAGGAAGAACTAAATTTTGGCCAATTCCTTATAGGTAAAAAGAATATTTTTGTTATGCAAGCGCTACTTTACTTTAACGCTTAGGTCTTAACCACTGGTATAAAACTACATTGGTTGATGACAAGAAATAATGAGCAGCCTCTCTCTGCGTTAGAAGGATTATGTAGGAGTTATGTATTTGTATGTCTTTTATGATGTTAAATAGGGATGTGGATCTTTTTAAATATGTTATAATTGTTCTTTAGCAATAAATGTTTATTTTTATGTCAAATGAAAATTTGCTTCACTTATCTCAAATACATTAAATAAATAATAAAGGTTTACATAAAGACATCTATGCAAGGCATCTAGACTAAAAGAAATGTTTATTTTATGCTTTCATGTGGAATAGT
>CP045892.1:33082218-33109913 GCA_013387185.1 Caligus rogercresseyi
AACAGTGTGTTCCCTAACGCGCGTGCGAGTAATATATTACTTTGTGATATTACTGCGCAATAACTAGAAAGAACAAACATATTAGATACTACTTTCAAGTAATAACTAATATGTATATCCTAGTTACATATTACTTTCGTTAAAAAAATATTCGACAGGCATTTTTGATGAAAATTTATGATCTGTGAATGTATGTGACGTCACCCAATGGACATAATACTGCTTATTAATAAAATTAAAAATGCACGTCAATATTGATATTTAGACACGGGATTCCATTAGACCCAAACACACAGAACAACCTTTTCGTTATTTATGGAGGATTTTATCGTAAAGAAAATAAGTTCCTCAAAGCCCTCGTGCCCGCATGTCGATTGGGCTTTTAGGATTGAAACCCACCGCCAATCCCAATTAGGAATGAGAGGAACCCTAATTACAATATTATACACCCCAAGACCTCGGGTCCCGCCTGCTGATATAGGCTTTTATTTAGGGTTGAAACCCACCGCCAACTCTGGGAAGGTATAAGAGGAGTCCTTACTTTCAATCTCATACACCCCAAGCCCTCGGGTCCCGCCTGCTGATATAGGCTTTCATTTAGGGTTGAAACCCACCGCCAACTCTGGCTAGGTATAAAAGGAGTCCTTACTTTCAATCGCATACGCCCCAAGCCCTCGGGTCCCGCCTGCCGTTATGGGCTTTTATTTAGGGTTGAAACCCACCGCCAACTCTGGCTAGGTATAAAAGGAGTCTTTACTTTCAATCTCATACACCCCAAGCCCTCGGGTCCCGCCTGCGGTTATGGGCTTTTATTTAGGGTTAAAACCCACCGCCAACTCTCGTTAGGTATAAAAGGAGTCCTTACTTTCAATTTCATACACCCCAAGCCCTCGGGTCCCGCCTGCCGTTATGGGCTTTTATTTGGGGTTGAAACACACCGCCAACTCTCGTTAGGTATAAAAGGAGTCCTTACTTTCAATCTCAACACCCCAAGCCCTCGGGTCCCGCCTGCCGTTATGGGCTTTTATTTAGGGTTGAAACCCACCGCCAACTCCCGTTAGGTATAAAGGAGTCCTTACTTTTTTTTTTTTTGCCTATATGGTTCGATAGAATTGTATCCGATAGGATATAAATAAGCATTATAGCATTAAAATTAGTCTATCGAACCTAGGATCTTATCAATGAGGTAGACCAAAAATGACCATCCCCTCTCGGGATATAATATGATCGACTAAAGAGGCAATATATAAACATAAAAACCTCAGAACAAGTATGCCATAAGACTCAAAAAGGCCCTTCAGATTTGGTTATACAGATTTGGCACATACAGTCAAGCCCAACACATCCCAAACCCTCCCCCCTCTCTCTGTATGTCAACATTTTTTAATATTTAAAAAAATATATGTTGATCTTCTCCCCCAGTAAAGACATAGGACTTGTGAGAACTACCAATATTTTCCCCCCCATGAGCAGACATAGAAAAGCAAGGGATATTTTGGGCGTGTGAAAGGGAGAATGTGTTAATGGTGCAATTGAGTCCAGGCTCTTGTTATCACTATTTTCTTTCCTCTCTTGAGGAATATTTATTTCATTTATGAAGCAGGCCAAGTTGGCCCGATCGGGAGGTATTTATTTTTTATTTGAATCTCTGTTTTTGCTTCTGTTCTGTATACCTGTAGGAACTCAAAAGAGAAAGAGAATAGTGATAACAAGAGGTTGAACTCAAATGCACCATTCACACATTCTCCCTTTCACACGCCCAAAATATCCCTTGCTTTCTATGTCTGCCAATGCTTAAGACATGGGCAGTATGAAATGAAAACAAACTTCTTAAAATAGTGTGAGATAATATGAAATGCAGGACCAGACAGATTTGGGTATATGATACTTAAAATTAGGGTCCCACTTATGCCTTACTAGGTTGGCAATAGAATAGCCTATATCGGTGGGCGGGCCTGCAGGCTTAAGACCTACTTTCTTTTTTGTTTGGTACCTCATATACACAAAAGGGGTTTGCGTTGGGTTTGGTCCTAAAGGAATCCCCTGCCTTAGAAGGCGAGGACTGAGGGGTTTGGATTAATGAGAGTGATAAATACGGATATTTTATCCCCAGTCAGGCTTAGGCAAAAATTTGCAAATATTAATAGGGTCCCTCTCATTCCTAATAAAGGTTGGCGGTAGGTTTCGACACCCAAAAATAGACTAAGTCGACAGGTGGACACGAGGACTTGGGCTGAATTTGAATAAAAAATAGGGTCCTTAATAGGTTTGGCGGTGGGTTTTAACCCTAAATAAAAGCCTATGACAACAGGCGGGACCCGAGGGCTTGGGGTGTATGAGATTGAAAGTAAGGACTCCTTTTATACCTAACGAGAGTTGGCGGTGGGTTTCAACCCTAAATAAAAGCCCATAACGGCAGGCGGGACCCGAGGGCTTTGGGTGTATGAGATTGAAAGTAAGGACTCCTTTTATACCTAGCCAGAGTTGGCGGTGGGTTTCAACCCTAAATAAAAGCCTATATCAGCAGGCGGGACCCGAGGGCTTGGGGTGTATGAGATTGAAAGTAAGGACTCCTCTTATACCTTGCCAGAGTTGGCGGTGGGTTTCAACCCTAAATAAAAGCTTATATCAGCAGGCGGGACCCGAGGGCTTGGGGTGTATGAGATTGAAAGTAAGGACTCCTCTTATACCTTGCAAGAGTTGGCGGTGGGTTTCAACCCTAAATAAAGCTTATATCAGCAGGCGGGACCCGAGGGCTTGGGGTGTATGAGATTGAAAGTAAGGACTCCTCTTATACCTTGCAAGAGTTGGCGGTGGGTTTCAACCCTAAATCAAAGCTTATATCAGCAGGCGGGACCCGAGGCTTGGGTTGGATAATTAAACCTATGCCTCTCATAATGTAAGAAGTCATTTTTTAGTTTTTGAATTCACCCACTTTATCATGTTTGAGCCATGTGCTCACTTTATAATATTATATATCATATTAGATTATTATAAAAATGCAAACTAGGTTTGGTGAGGATTTTTACAAATCCTGTTTGAATTGCCTTTACTTATTGTTTCGGAATGCTCAAAAAAGTAGTATATTACTCAAAGTAGTATATTACTTTTGTGAAGTAATAACTAATATTGAAAAAATATATTACTACGCAGTAAAAAGTAGTATATGACTTACTACTTTCAAAGTAATATTCGACCAACTCTGTATATATATATATATTATATATTATATATTATATATATATATATATATCTATATATATATATGAATATATATATTATATATATATATATATATATATATATATATATATATATATACATATATATATATAATTACACATAAATATCACGTCGGGGTCACCAATGTGAAATCAATGTTTATTTATCTCTTTGTGTCATCATACAAACATATACAAACTAAAGGGGGTGAGGTCTACGTGGAATGTTCCGTGACGCCACAGTATAGCTATATATATAAATATATATATATATTTATATATATATATTCATAAATAAATATATTTATATAAGGAAACGACAGGGTACTCGGCCCTGGTCCTGGCGGTTTTTGAGCGTCCCGGCCCGGTGATTTTTAGACACCGGGCCGGGACTTTAATATTTTTGTTCATTCGTCATTCTCTAAGTGATAACGTTTTTTTATAAAATAAGTTTTTAAATTTTGTAGAAAATTCATTAAAAAAAACGTGATCACTTTTTTTAGAAAATGTTTTCTAAAAATTTGTCATCACTTTTTTTTGGAAATCGTTTTCTAAAAAAAAAATGTTTGTTAAATTTTAGTAAAATTTATTTTCTAAAAAAACGTTGTCACTAAGAATGACGAAGGAACAAAAATATACTGAAGTCCCAGCCCGGTTTTGGCCCGGCTTGAAAAAAAGTGTCCCGGTCGAAGGGGTTCCTCTCGCACACCCATGCATAAACATTATTATTTACTAGGTAACACTACTTTTTACACCCAAAAGTCATAGTCGTGATACATTGCTCAATAACTATGATGCACCGAGCCGTAAAATGCACACATTTCTAATTAAAAGGTATGGATAGACATGTTGAAGTCAGGAATGATTATATATTTATATCTCTATGAGTAGCACAAAACTTGATGTGCAATTAGTGCCTATTTTATATGAGGAGAAAAGAACGAAAGAACCCAGAAGATTATAATGTATGTTATTAAGTAGGTCTAAGTGTTTTTGACAGGCTTTTTTTAATGAGATTTTTTACAAAAGAGTTCGAAAAGAAAGGATGTCCACCCTTCTGTTTTTTAACTTACCTATAATGAGTCATTATAGTGTGTGTTATGTGTTTGTTTTTTATTTTTAAAAGAGAGGGGACGAGATAGAAAATCTGGTCAATAGCCCCCCCAAAAGTAGAGGTATTACAGTATGTTGGAACTCCTTGTTAAAACCGGTTGCAATTAATTTCATCAGAGTCCTAATGGCATCATGATCATTTTACCTTAAAAAACTTTCCAAGCTCTTGAAATGTTTGGGTCTTTCAAACATTCAGAAAATAAAATATAAGTTTTTAAAGTAAAAAAAAAAGATCAATACCATTCTCAGTATTAGTAAAATCATATTAAACTAAAAAAGACCTTCTTTTAACAAAATAGAAGGTAAAATGACTGCATGGTGTTCGAGACTTACATTACCTCCTATACAAGTTGAGATTTGAATATTGAACACAGTCACAACAAATAATTAGACATCCTCCAATTTGAAATTGGTGTTTTTTCATGAACTTATATAAAAAGTTTACAAATCTTCAATCATCACATGTAAAATAAGAATATTATACGCATAATATAGGTATCATACTTTTGGTTGAAATAGCTTTAGGACCTATTTTTACGTAACTTATTTCTTATTTTATGCATAAGATTTAAATAAATATTAGACAACTGAAGTGGGAAGAGTATTCTACGTTGATGTAACTCTTTATTACAGACCCTATGTACTTAAAACGCTTACAATGATTATGGCTACATCATATATGGCTACTGTGAAATAAATATATTTATCCATAAAAATTTAACTTGTTTTGTAGCAAATATTCAGCTGAACCTGCATAAGATTCTTTTTTCTATAGCGGTCACCCCACAATTTACTCCACAGCAAAATTTAAACTCTAAACCTCCTATAAAGCGACCACCTATCTCTGAAGGCCAATATACGTTTCATGTAGTTGATATTGTGGACAAGTTTGACTGCATTTTTATTTTATAAATCCAAGTAATTATACAGTGAAACAAAGTGCACCAAAGGTTAATTTGTATGAAAGGTTTTTGTAGTCATAATATCGAGAAAAATGGTTAATCTGGTATAATATTCCTTGCAATCTTTAACAGCATTCGCAAAAATTACAACCAAAAATATAATATACTAATCATTAACTGTCTTTCTTGTGACTGAACCATTCACTACTTTACATAATTTAAGTCTCGTAATGGGGTTTAAGATTAAATCTTTAAAATATACGAATGTATAGGTTTTAGCACACGGCTTTTATTTACTAAAGTTCATTATTAGAACCAATTGGTAAGGACTCATAAATGGAAGTTACTTTAAAGAAATTAATATGTTGAGTCTACAAATATCAAAAATGGAGCCTTCTAAAAAACGTTATTTTTGCAAGTTTTCACGGAAGGAAAGGGAATTGAGAGGCATTATTCTGGCAACCTCATATCCAATTACATATTTATACCAAAGCCATGACGCCATGCTGAAGAATTATAAAATATAATTACCCTTATTCGTCTATAAACCCGAACAATTTTTAAAATTTTGAGCTATATCTAGCATTTATACATTTTCAGATATCTATTTTGACGTGAATTGAGAAGGTGACGAATATTGTTGTTAATACTGTTATTATATATATGCTTATGTAATAAATATTAAATTAAGACGCAAATAATTCTGCATTCAACCAATAATAACAACGTTAAAACATTATGACGTCATAATATATACATATCTGCAGTCAATGACAAAGGAATCTCCATATAAAATCATGAACATGAAATATATTTGCATGGACACTAAGAATAAGTCCGTAATAAAAGAGCATATAGATTTCACCGAATTTATAAGACGGTACTTCCTTAAGATTTGTCAAATAACTAAACCCAATCAGAATGCTTTCTCTTAGTGTAAAAAAATGATAAACCTTTCCTCTCCAACCAATATTGGAGATACTATTTTGAACATATACATATTATACATATGCCTGTTCCAAGATATTTTTTTCTTCTCTCCCTGTGTGTGTGTGCGAGTGTGTGTGTGTATAGATAAGAACATTAAAACGTAAGCATTCTATTCATTTTCCTACCTTATCCTTTAATCCTTGCTTAAAAACCCACAATATGTACATGGGGTATCTCCCTATATGTGCATATTTCTTATATGACAAGATAGAAAAAGCAAGAGGGGCGTCCATTCCAGGAGGGTAACTTATAATAACTGGAATCTCAACTGAGGAAAAAACATTCAACAATCAACTTAAAGACGTCAGTTATGTAGTTAAAATGGCTGACACACGAAGTAAACAATGATATTAGGAAATAGAATAATGGAAATCCTGTCACAACCAATCAGAGATGAGAGGCTATTTTGATTGGTTAGAAAAACTTAAATGTTCATTTCATTATAATTGAGCCTCTGTTTTTTTGCCATTATCACCTACTTATCTACTACAAGGGGCTTAGTATCTAGTAATTGACGAGTAAGTAAAAATTAATTAGCCCTTCATTCCCTTCATTGTTTTTGACAGTTCTGACTTCCACATTGCTCTTACCTACTGCTATTCAGTCAATTATGCATCCAAAAAATCAGTTTGCTTTTTAAAAATGTGAATTAAGGATATCAGTCACCACAATAATAATAATAAACCGACACAAATAAACAAGAATCATGATAACTATATTGTTGGCGTTGAAGAAAGTGTGGGACAGTTGCAAAAAACTTCAACTCGTAAAATAAAATGCGAATATTTTAGTTGCATTGTGTTCTGGAGGAATACCAGCTGGATTAAACGAACGTGATAGAAAAACGGATTGATAGCTATGCACCCCAGAGAGTTTGTTGAAGGACAAAAAAAATTAAAACTATTCTGGATTTGGTGGGAGTTGAACAAAGATACAGTATGTACTAGGGCCATTGTACGGAGCGTGCCCACATAGTCCATGCTGCATTATATTTTATTTGTTCTTAGTTTAAAGAAAGACATATTTTTACTGTTTTTATTTATTTACAAATGTAACTAATGTGCCCCATGGCAAAATATACTCGATTACACCACCCACACACTTTAGCACGGGCATTCCTCCAGGCACAAACGACGCTGGTTCCAGAAGAGAATACGGCTAACAAGAGGTGCTTTCAAAACACTATGTTGTACTTCTAGTAATAAATATGCGCTTCCTCCATAATACTGTTTATTAAGGACATAAGTCAGTGTTAATGGCCTAAAAAGATAAAATAACACTATCTAAACATCAACAGCTGACATTATGAAAATATTTCAAAATAAAATGTACAATTATGTTTTTATTACGCATTTGCTCTGGTTTTTATGTATTTATTTTAATTACAAGATAAACGAACATGAAAAGAAATTAGAAATTAAGGAATCACTTAACCCTCGTGTCTAATGGGGGGTGAACATCAATTCAGATATAAGAATATCGTCTTATATAACACTAAGTTTCTTGTCTCATGGACCTCGGTCCAAATCATATATGAATAATTTTAGTAGTTTATTAAAATATCACATATTGATATAATTAAAATTAATCAATTCGTCGCACTCGGTGTAAAATTAAATGTTGTTTAATCCTTGTTAAATGATCAACAGATCCTCACTAAGGATAAGACGTACGAATAAAGGAAAAACGACTTAAGGCTTCATTTTAATATGTTACTAAAATACAGTTTGTACCATAGAGATAAAAAAAGATAAAGAGATCTTATTCCCTTCATCTGTAGTTTTTGTGTGTCCACTATAAACAAAGTAATTTGATCTACGTCATCGTAAGCTGATCATAGAGATAGAATCTATCTCTATGATCAGCTTACGATGACGTGGAACATATTACTTTGCTTATATTGGACACAAAAATACAGCTGAACGATGTTTCTCTGCTATTGAAGGGAATAAGCTCTCTATATCTTTATATCCCTATGCTTATACAAGCTTAACTTGATGCCATACTGATCATATTGATCATCGTATTTGTCTAAAGTTAAACTGTATTCTTATTTTATGACACAATTATGTAATAAGTTCTTGTTTTTTAATTACTGCCTATTTATTCATTCTTAAAGTAGTCATTAGAAAATAAAATATATAGGATAGATAATTGTACAAATTTTTGGCAGCATTCAATCATATAATACATTGACAGTAAATTTTTCTCTGGGAGGGAATGGAAAGGGGAGGTTAAAAGTACTGATAAAAACCAAACAAAAAAATAAGAAGGCAAACAAGAATTTGGTAAATTTAAAACACATAAAAGCAGAGTAAATTTTATTATCAGGAGACAAGTTCGAGGCAGAAGTTTTATTGTGTCGGTGGCTGAGGTAACAGGGCTTCATAGCAAACGAGAAAGAAGTTCTTTGTTTGAATTAAAAAGAGTATTTAAGAAATCAAGAGTTTTAACGTCATACAACGTCATTTAGAAAGTTATTTGATCAGCATCAAATATCGGTCTTAATTCATTTTCCCTTCTTAATAAGTAATTTAACACCATTTAGGATGTAAATATGTTGTTATGTGTTTTTATGGTTATTTTTTCATTACCTGAAATAGGGGTCAAATACAGATTGCTTGGACAATCTATAGACTGCCCTTTATAAGGGCATTATGTATATTGCCCGGGCAATCTACAAACTGCTCGATTTTCCACATTGCCCGTAATACGTAAATTGATAATAGTCGTATTATATTTATCTTTTTATTGTATTGAAGAATTAAGCATATTTTAAGATGCTTTTGCTATATTTAATTAATAACAAAAGGTTTTATTTTTAACTACATATATATATATATATCTCTGAAGAATATTTGCTATATATAATTAATAACAGAAGGCTTTAATTATAAGTATATATATATCTGAAGAATATTTATGGTTTTCTAAATTTAGAGGTCTTAAAATGAAATAAGCTTAAACTAAATCATATATTTATTTAATTTTAAGCACATTCCTTGTTTTAATATAATTATAAAACATTATTAAATGCATTTATGTATCTTCGCACCTAATCTGAATAGTTTTACTCTGTTCAGTGTATATAATTTTAGTGTATTTTATTTTTATACTGAAATAAAAATCCTAATTACCAAACAAAATGTTTTTTAACCGAAATATAAATATTTGATAATTTATTTTTATAATAAAGATCATGCTGATGAAAAAAATGCTTAAGAAGTTATGTTCACAATATTCCTATTATGATCACAAATGTTATCAAACACGTCAAAGCTAATGTAGGCAAGACACATCAAATATGGCTATTGACTTAGGGCTTTGTAGAGTCTCTGCAAGGAAAATTCTCTCCTACTTTTTAAAAATAGTATTTCTTTTCTTCTCTTCAATTTTCTTCTAGGAAGAATGGCTTTCTAAACATTAATGCAGGAAGAATAGAGCATTGGAGTAGGAGATGGCAGACTTTAATTTTACTTATATCAAACACACACATATATATGTATGCACAACAAAGGGCTCTCAAACGTATATACATACGATATTTATGTATACTGCAGATAACATTTTAAAGCCTGTCTTGGGCTATCAAATGTTTCAACTACAACTAAAAAAGAAGAAGCTAGAGTTCCCTTTCTCCCAGCAAAACAAAATTAAATTTGATCCTAATCCCTAGAAGCATTCTTTTTCATATTTCAAATAAAACTTAATACTATTATTTCATAAAATTATGTATATGTCATTTTTATAACAATTTCAAACATAATACATACTTAAAATTAACTTTTATTTCAAATAATGTAATTATCTTATATGTATTTTCTTTCTATGTTTTGTTATTATATATTTTTTTCTTTCTTTGTAGATATTGGTCCGGAGGCAAGGTGTTATGGGTCCTTCGGACTCGCCATCGAAGCCATGATGGAGCCGAATGACCTCAGAGACCAGCATGACCCTTCATGTGAGGAATGAGAGCGACTCAGGAGCAATTGGAGCACAATCAAATTCATACAGTTCTAGGAGCAACAGCAGTGGCACCTTTATAGATAGCCACGAAACCCACTCAAGGAACAAAGCACGGCCCCACGAGTACACCCAGAAGGGAAAGAGCGACGAGAGTTCCCCAAGACCCGTGTTCGAACCCCGACCAATCTCCGGATCTTGGACCGAGACGACGAAGAAGGTGAAGCCCCAGCGGATCAAGTCCTCAAGAAGGAGAATAAAGCTGGCAAAAGCGGTCATCAAAGCAGCAAGCTAAGCAGCTCCACGGGTGAGGAGTCTATTATGGGTGGAGGAGATGAGCGTTACTACGGAACCTCATCGCGAAGCAATCGCTGCTCCTCACGGGAGTATGCTGCACAGCAAACGCAGCACTTTGGCGACCACTACGGTCGCAGTCGGGCCTATCACGCACATCCCCCGCGACGGAGTCGTGGGGATCTCTACGGAGAGGCTCCAAAGGCCAGCTCACCATATCACCACAGCGGTACACTAAGACGCTCAGAGCGCTCTGGGGACTATCTCATCCTACGCCAGCAGCAGCAACAGCAGCAGGCAGCTGCGGCCGCAGCAGAATACGATCGCATCCAGCACCACTCAGGGAGTCGTAGCGATCTCCTGGAGCACGACCACAACTCCATCTACGACCACTTCACGCCCCCCTCCAATCAGTACTCCTTCGTGCGAACCTGCGATGGGAACTTTGTCAAGACTCTATTCCCTCCAACCATCCCCAAATACGGGAGTGAGGATGCCTCTGCATCAGCTGCTGCCTCTTCCTCTTCTTCCTCCTATCGAGCCAATCATACGCTTCGTCGACCTTCCAAGCGGAGTCATCATTCCTCCTCAACCACTTCAGGGCAAACGGGAGACTTTTGCTGTCGGGATGAATATGGTTCCATGAGCAGTAGTAGTGGGCCTCCGCAGTCCTATGCGACTCTTCGGGGAAGGAAATGGACTGAGAAGGCACGGGGAAGCTGTGGAGACAACTATGGACGCCTCAATTATCTGGACCCGGACTCACGGAGTATGAACTCCTTCAGTGATGACTTCCTCGCCCTCCACCCCCTCTTCCCACTCCTCTAACAACAATAACAATGCAAGTTCTGGTGGAGGGAATGTAGGCAGTGGTCCTGGTGGCAGCAGCAGTGTGGCCAAACAACTCTATACTCCTGCGCACCCTGGCAGCCTCCGGAGGCCGCGTCCTCTCTCGTTCCACGGATCGGAACCTCGACAACTTAGGACTCAGTGAAGACGAGCTCCTTCTCAGCTCCACGACTTCCCCTTCGAATCATTCCAGCGGTCTGGCGGGGATCCGTTGCTCGGACGAGGTCCTTAGTCTCCTCATCCGGGAGCCTCCGGACGGAAAGGAGAAGCCGGAACCGGCCTCTAGTAAGAACAATAATAAGCTGGCGGAGCTCTCTCATGCCCCGGCGCATCACATTCATCACAGTAGTAGCCATGATCGGAAGGCTTCAAAGGGAGAGTTGCTTGAGCTTGGAGGCTGCTCAGGGGAGGTTTCCTCAAGCTCTGGAGGCAAGGCTCCTCCTCCGCCTCTAATTCTCTCTGGACAAAAGTCTGATACTTTGATCAAGAGGGACTCTCTCAAGGAGACGCTCTATGATGTTGGAAACAGCTCCGAGGATACATTCGATCCCAAGGATGGTAAGACATAACATTTACTCTTAAAAATAAATGTTGACAAATTCATAAATGGAATAAACACATACTTTTTGTTTTAATTAATGCGTAACATTGAAGTAAAATATTCTAATTATTTTCATTGAAATTAGGATGTGAAAAACAGTTTAAATAATTTAAGCAAACCCTAAGCCCGTCTTCTTGTGTTCGGCTATTAGCACATAAAATACACATCATTTAACATTGCCAAACACCAGCTAAATCCCTTAAAAACTATTTTCTGTACTGTAAGAAAAAGCTCCAAGGATACGCTCGATCCTAAGGAGTGATAGGACCAAGGTCTGTATAATAAGGTCTGGGCAATACAAAAAAAAAGTAATCCTAACAGTATAACTAATAAAATGACGTCACTGGAGAACGACTATATATATATAATTATATTTTATATATATATATTTATTTTATTTATACACACACACACATATTTATATATAGATAGAGCGATTTATTGATATATAAATAGATAGATATAATCGTTCTCCGGTGACGTCATTGAGTAGTCACACTGCTACATGTTTGTTTTTGTATTGCCCAGACCTTATTATAGAAACCTTGGATAAGACTAACTACATTGTGTCCAATATCTTTTTGACGAATTAAAGAATGTAACCAATATACTTTTTAAATTGGTGTTTATGCTTGATTCATGTCAATAGTTTGAATTTCCTTTCTCACCTAGAAGTTAACGAATTCTGTATCTTCAGCAATGAGTACATTCATAGGAGTATAATATATTCCATAATAAGTTATGAATGTAGCAAAACCATTAATTCATTTAACAAAGTTTATCTTCATTGCTTCATGATGACTATTTTTTTGTAATGTAAACAACTGTTTATCTCAATGTAACAGTTACAAGGATGTTTATTGAATTTTAAGGAGTGATAAAACACTTCCATCAATTCTTGTAGCTGAGACAACAATAACCCAATTATTTCAAGAATCATTTTAATTCATAATAGATGCTGCAATAAGTGCTGCAAATATACAAAAAAAAAACTAATCTTGAACGATTGATCAATAAATATGCGTGCTGTACTCTCAATATTAAGGCTTCCGAGAAGGGATAATCCTATTGATCATCCTCCTTGCTCCTAAATCTACTTATCCTTTTAATAATGCTTCTTTATATCAACAACGAAGGATGCCATTTTACTTAGACCAATAGGCTAGAAAAAAATAGTTTCCTAAAATATATTACTTTTTCAAAAATAAGAAAATTATGTTTTACAAATATTGAATCAATATTCCTTAGCATACAATAAGCTCGTTTTATCAGTGATATTTACGAGTAAATAAAAATGGACCAAAAACTTTATTTGTCCTGCATCTTAAGAAGAACAATGAAACTAATTTTTTTCCCACAGTTCATAAAAATATATACAAGCATAAAAACAGAATGTATATAAAAAGATGTTAATGCGTAAAAACATGATTAACAATTATTTTTTGATACTTGAAACTCTAAGTATACATGCTTAAGACAGTTGTATTCCCACTGGTTCTCATGCAGTTTTGCATTGGAGCTTGCGAATATATAATCCTATATTCTTATGTAACATTCCAACCTAGACCTTGATCACCAGGCGTGCTTTTTTAATGTGTAGAAAGCTCTATCTGCATCTCTGCTTTTGTTTTTCTTATGAGTTTAGCGTGAGTGAAATTTATTTAAATTATTTCCCTCTGACTGATATTCCTAGTCAAGCCATATACAGATTATATTACTTGAATCAAACGTAATGAATGTTTAATGAACATATATATTTATTGATATGAGTTACAATTTATTAATGCCTTTTTTCATGATTGTTATTTTGATACGGAACTACCAAATATGCAGTAAATCCAAGTCATATTAAGATTTTTTCAACCTTGAAATCAACATAATAAATGAATTAAATCATAAACAGAGTACAGAATTATTCAATGACTATTCCTTTGATTCACTATTTTTAATTTATATATATATATATATAAAATAATAATGATCACTGATATTTGATTTTTATAAGTGAAGCAATTTATTATAATAATATATAATATAGATATATAATATATAAATAATACAAATGCTTCACCTATAATATGATCATAACTTTGGGATTTAATTTTAATTTTTTTTTTCATGGTAATTTTTTTTTAATTTGTTTTACCAAAATTAAGTTGCTTAAAAAAGTATTAGAATTTTTAATTTTGAGTTAAAATAAAATAGAAAAAGAACAACGTTCCTCAAACAATTTCACAACAAAATGAACATTTTTAAAGTGGATGAAAACAACGAAAACTAAATCGTTATCCTTTGAGGAGTCAAATTCTAAACACAAAGTCTTGAAGAATATAAAAGAGTGAAATGACACAAAATACTCAGTTACGTCGTTTTAAGGAACTACTTTTTATGAAACGTGAAATGGGGTGGTATCCCTGGACATATGTCATAGGATTTCCTTTCATCTATTCCTTAGCCTATTTTTTTTTCAACATTCCCTGGGGCCGCCATTTTAGCTCGCTATACGTTATCAAAGATATTTTTATAGGCGACCTGGTTTTTCATTTCAATTGAGTATCCAGTTACTTTACATATATGTATGTCGTATTTTGATCTCTCAGTGAATATAATCGTGGCTTTTAGAACCCGTTATTCCCAAACGTTAATCCCTATTTACGTATTCTGACTGACACATATATACACGTATAAGACAAACCAGTCTTTCACGGTCACTCAAGGGAATCCAAAATGATACCATTAAATGGCTGCAACCATTTAAAGGTTTAGTACTATTTTTTCTTCGACAGAGAAAATTTAGCTATAGACAGGTGATCACTAACATAAGTTTGACTGTATTTGTATCTCAAAACTTTCTTTCTACTTAATTATGTTATAAGTGAGCTGAATTATTATTATAAGAAGAGACGTAAAATGACCAAGCATTGGCCGACTCTAAAAAAACCTCTCAGGGGTTAAATGTGCCAAACAAATCTTAAGAGTATTTGTTGGAGTATAGTAAAGGAGATTGATGTTCCTCATTCATCGTGCCGTTCTTCTATCGATTATTATAATAGTATAGTGGGCTGTTATAATTAATTATGGTAGGATATAATCGTTTTATTTTCATTAAAATGATCGAGATTTGTTATTTTTCGTAGTCAGAAGATGGCTCTTATAAACTGGTGCCTTTTTGGAAAAAATATTTTACGCTTTTATTGAATGCATTGCAATTTCAGTTATTATAAAAGTTGTTGGGCGCAGTATTCAAAAATAGTTTTGTTACAAGGACTCTTTTATCAGACCGATCACAAATATGATTATATCCTTATACCCATACATACATATAAATACATAAAATCAAAAATAGGGTTGAATGGATTTAATCTCCTTTTTGGAGTAGAAAGTAAAAGTAAGCCTTTGAGAAAACATTTCATTGTTTGGATCATTCCATTTCTCTAAGACACTGATGAGATAAAGAATCAGGATCAGTTGCAAAACATGTTCATCAAGAGAAGATTCATATTTGGGGATTTACTGTCTTTAATTTTTTTTAACTTATTACCTCCGCCGAAGGAGGTATTGTTTTCACTGGCGTTGGTTTGATGGTTGGTTGGTTTGTTTGCCAGCAGGATAACTCAAACAGTACGGAACAGATTCGAATGAAACTTTGGAGTTGTTGGAAATGCCAAAAGGAACAAGTGATTAAATTTTGGCATCTCTGAGTGCTTCTTTAGATACAAAATGAGCTAAATACTAATAAATATTTCAAGTTAGCCTACTCTGCCAATAGATGTCGCTGTGCTGTAAAATCGGGTGCCGGGAGCGTCTTCCTCTCTGAATTTACGTCGAGGGGAACCCTCCCCCGTCCCTCTACGCCGCCCCAGTCGTGAAAAATCCGCCTCGGAAGGCTCATAAGGACCCTGTGACGGCGGAGGCTTACACTCTCTGAGTGTATACATGCCTTTAGTTTATAATAAGATTATCTAGAAAAAATGCAAATATTTTACCAAACATAATTTACTCGACTCAATCAGATATTTATTAAACCAATTTAATGTGTCTTTTGTTGGTAGTTTGTAATTTTCTATTGAAAACCAGGTTATATACCTAAGGCTTAAACTGTTTACTGTCTGAAGCAATTCGCCCAATAATGAAAGATTTTATAAATGCATCTTTTGTCATCGATCCTGGTTTAATTCAAGAACATGCCAATTTTGGTAGCTTAAGTATGTCCTTTCATTTAAGCACATTATATATTTATATCCCTATGGCTAAGTACATATAAGTTACATATTGCTATTATCTATATATTTAGATCTCTATGACACCCATACAGCAGCAGCAACAACAACACAGTATTTGATTACATACTTACACACTCATAAATCGAAAAGTAGTCATTCATGTGCAAGACAGGAATAGAGTGAAGGGAACTTTTACTATCTTGCAGTCAAATTACCTATCCAAAACACGGTTATATATATATACAATATACATACACACAACCAATGCAATTAAACTGTGGTGCAGGTTTCGGACGCATAATCAACTCAATGAATATTTATTTGCAGATAATGATCAGGGTTGTTGGCTACTACCACTGAGAGTGTTTTTGTATGCATGAGCCAACTGTAGCTGAGTGTTTGTGTCCTTTGTTAAAGGGATCCATTTGATGATAATAAGGGTTATATATATACATATATATCAGGAAACGACCGGGTACACGGCCCGGGTTCCGGCTGTTTTTTCAACGTCCCGGCCCGGTGTCTAAAAATCACCCGGCCCGGGACTTCAAGGTTTTTTTATAAATATATTTTTTGGAAATTATTTTCTTAAAAAAGTCGTCACTTTTAGAATGGCGAAGGAACAAAATATACTGAAGTCCCGGCCCGGTTTTGGCCCGGCCTGGCTTGAAAAATTTAAGTCCGGCCTGGGTCCCGGCGAAAAAAAGTGTCCCGTCGTTTCCTGATATATATATATATATATATGTTGGAGACAGTGGTTCTCAATCGCTTGGGGAACTTTCGACGTGTTAATTAAACGTTTAAAAAATCATATTTATTTTTTCAATCATTGGACCTTATCAATTAGCAAATATTTTTATATTAACTGAGGTTAACAAAATATGGACAACAAGAAGTTACAAGTTAGCACTAATCATTAGGCTTTCAGTCGTTTGCATACGTTTATAGTTAGAGGGATGATCCATTTATCGTCAGATGAAAACAATATATAAACATCCAATATTTCACAATAAACTGAATAATTGCAGGAATGAGTGCAATGTGGGAGTCAGTTAATGATGAAACATGAGAAGGAGGAATACATATTGTTTATTTTTTAAGCAGTCAAAGTAAAATACCAAGCCTTAAAAAGAGAAGATGATAACGGTTGAATTGGTAAAAAAGTAATATCCAGTGACGTCATTTAAAGGATACTTTTATGAAACATGGAATAAGATGACATCTATGAAATGTTATGTAAGATTTCATATTTTTATACTTAGGTATAAAATATGAAATCTTACATAATTTATGTAAATAGTTTGTTTATTATTTCACCGATGTGGACAGTCGTTTTAGTCACCCTTAGATGCATAAGTGGGTCAAAAATGACCCGGTGAGGTTGTTTTCTTGAAATATCGTCGTAATGAAAAATTGTTATATTTCATATTCCAGGTATTCCTCAAAAACATGTTTTTGATATAATGCCATTTACATTTTTAACTTACCTTTTATACTTTTTAAGAAATTGTAGTTTTTGTATTACAGGTAGTTTGTCTGAACTGCATACAGTGATGAGACAAGACACATTTTTTTATTGCTGTTCTGGGTAATTTTTTTTCAAAAATGTTAAAAAGTGAAAAATAAGATATTTCAAACATGAAATCATCTTGTGTGGTCCTAAATATAATACTAAATATTATACAAGTGATTATTCTTAACCAAAATGACAAAAATGGCATAAAAACACATTGACTCTAACATGGGTCATTTATGACCCACTTATGGAATAGTGTAGGGTCCAGTCACTCATGCATCTAAGGGTTAAGAAGCTCGTTAAGTGGAATAACCTTTTTCTTCTCTTTTGAATCTAGTTATTTATAGGTTTGTGGTAAAATCTGTTGGTTATTGAATTAATATTGAAGATAGCCCCACGAAGGGTTGGTTATTATATAGATATATTAGTCCATGAAAAGTGATAATGTCTGTTTTAAGATGGCATTCTTCTTTCGCAATTGATATTTCAATCTCAACAGCCGCGAGTGAAGTTTTATTTCTAGGTCACTCTTTTTTATAAATATCCTTCTTATTTAAATGGACTCCTCTATTACACCCAAGGTCTGTATATTAAGGTCTGAGCAAAAAAAAAAAACATGTAGCAATGTGACTACTCAATGACGCCACCGGAGAACGAATCTCTCTCTCTCTATCTCTCTCTCTCTCTCTCTATATATATATATATATATATATATAATCGTATATATATAATATATATATTCATTCTCCAGTGACGTCATTGAGTAGTTACATTGCTACGTTTTTGTATAGCCCAAACCTTATTATACAGAGCTTGATTCAGCCTACTAATATTAATTGAATAAATCAATTAGTCATACTCAGCGAAAAATAAATGTTTATTAGTTTCATTAAATCCAGCGATAGATTGATATTAGACATACAAAAAGAAAGAAACTACCAAATGAAGAAAATAGTTTTTGGGTGAGCTTGCAAGATCAACTTTCTTCGTATTTCTCAAAAATAACCTTGAATAATGATAAAACTGAGTGAGAATTACCACAGTTGGGTCAATCAGCCAAAGAAAAAGTATGATTTTTCTTGCAAAACCTTCTTTGTGACCTGACCTACTGTTTTCAATGCTAGAAAGGTATGTTTGGAATAATCCATTTTGAGCCTCAAAGAAAAACAATAAACAAGTCAACAATCCTTTGAAAATAAATGACATTAAATTTCTTGCATTAGATGAAAATATATTTTAACCGAAAAAGAGTCTTTTAGATTTGTCAATCCCTTAAAATGGTATTATTATATTAGGCATCATATTTTAAAGTTTAAAATATTGTATTAAAATCCTTCTGTCCGCTTTGTTCTAATCAAATCATTCCCTTCTCCTTAGCTAGGCCATTATTTTTTCTATAATATATAGAATATAATAAAATTATGTTTAGGAAAGTTGTGTCGAGTTAAGACAAACATAAATAACACTTTATAATGTCTGAAAAAGATAACATTACGTATTCAAATAATACCAAACAGACAAAATGTAAAATTATACGTAAACCGAGAAAACATAAGTATCAAACTTTAAAAGTACAAAAATCAATAGTTCTTGTAGGTCTTAAGCTTTTTACACAGTAATTTTTGCAAGACGCAAGATGTTGTGAAGGCGAAGGAAAATATCTCAAGTCTTATCCATATTTACAAGTAGAATCAGTGTTATATGTTTTAAGTTTTTTGAAATTTCTAGAGTAATTTTAAAATAATATAGACATGGACATTCAAAATTTATTTTGAAAGGGATGGACCACAATAGATAATTGATTGTTATTTATTTTTTGCCTCTTCCAGCGCCATTTTTCGTCTGTTTTAACACATTGTATTACATGAAATAAACTACTACATACATCATACCCAGTGTATCCCAACTCTTTTCTTTTTTAGGAAAACCGTGCCAAGTAGTCCTCGATGTGTTGGCTCTTCCGGCGCCAGCCTGTTGGCTCCCTCAATAGTCCATTCCAGCGGGGGTCCCCCCTCTCTGCCAGGTGCTGCTGCGTCCGCCGCCCCCTCTACGTCGGCGGGACCCTCAAAACCACCACAGTCCTCGTATCCTCCTCCTCCGCTGCATCCGGAGCTCCGAACCAGCCTCAGCAACACCAGCGACTCCTTGTTCCGCGACCGGGCTCTCGGGCTCTAGCGTAGTGGGGATCTATGGAGCCTCCCCAGCAGTGGTCACCTCTGGAAACTACTCCTCTGCTCAAAGCTGCTCTTCCTCATCATCAGGCCCAAGCGCCGCTGCAACCACGAGCGGATCATCAAACGGTCTTCTCATGGCCGCTCCACTCTGGCACGAACCACTCAAAAGGTAAAAAAAGCGTCTCACAGATATGTTTTCACTCCTTTTTTAAATAGAAATATTCAAATACAGAGGAGTCTCTGGCGCTTCCAGGCTGAACAAGTCGAAGAAAAAAAATACAAAATCGTTATTTTGGCTCATGAAATGACTACAGTTTAGACAATTTCCGGCAAACATATCAAAATTGATTTACATCATGTATAGTTTTGAACAGTTCACCAAAAAAATAAAATAATTAAATCTACTGGCAACACCAAGCTTTTGTAGTTACATAAATTGAAATATTCAATTGATAGTCATGAACACCACCGATGTGATTACGCGTAATCTCTGTATAGGCATTCATACTACATATCATATGTATACTTGTGGGTGATCACTCCGATAAGAGTGCTCCACAATTCTGGAGCTGAAAAAGACTACTTTAATATAATCAATAGAGTTAGGACTACCGATTTATAATGGGGTTTTGATCGATCGATACTAGCAGCGATATATATATCTTTCACCAATACCAACAATGTTAAACTCTTAATAACTACCACATCCAACTACCGATTGCAAGATTATGTTTTAGAAACTGGTGAACTCTTGATTTCTTAAATGGGAAGCACCGATACCACTTCAATCGGTAGAGATTGTTTTTATCAGATTATTGATTTCTAAAAATGTAACACCGATACCAATACCACTTGAATCGATAAAGGTTGATTTTTATCAAATTCTTTATTTCTTACATCGATAGCACTAATGCCGATAACACTTATATTATCTTAAAATCTATGATTATACCGATTGGATAAAACATGATACCGACTCTGGCCATAGATTTTTTCTACCGAATCCAAGTTCTTATAACCAAGTACAATTTTATCGAGCAGAGCATTTTCTTACGAAAAGCATATCCTATGTATCGACATTTGATATTGATTAAATGGTTAAACTCTACTGTATGTCAAAAAACCTAAACATAGTCTTTGAAGCCACTCAGTCTAAACAACGAACACATCCTCTTACGTTTTGAGCAATTCATCACATTCATTAGGACCTATTTGACAATTAGCAATTATCCTAATGATCTCACATTTTTATTTATTTAGTGAACAACAATTAATTTAAAAAAAGTGCATTTCAGCACGGGTGACGGTAGAGCTTCTGCAATCTAAAAAACAAACATTTCTTGGGTTCTTTTTTGTTGTTCTCAAATATAAAGCTAAGGATGGAAATATGCATTTCCTTGCTCCAGGATGCTTTTAATGACTTCAAGTCTCGTAATAATTACTCCATGTATGGGTTTAATTAGAGATACGCTTACGCAGTTTATTGTTAATATATATAATATTCGGTTGACCATTATAGGGAAGAAGAAGGACGCGCATTCAATGTTTTCCCCCAAATATATTTTTTATAATATTCTCTTGATCTTTTCAGATACGTCCTTGATGGAATGTCGGAGTTTTTCGGTGTGGAAGAGGGTCACGAGGAGAGCTCGAGGGCTCTCTGGTCTGATAGACGGCGACGACTTGCCATCAAACGCTTCGGAGGGGTTAAGGACGAACTTAATCCTGGATATCAACTTGATAACAACGCTTATAATTCTCAGGTAGGAATAGTTTACTATCCACTTAGTCTTTTAAGCATACAAACTCAATAGATGTTTTTTTCTTTTCAACATATATATGGATGTTTCGAGTATCCAATCACAGAATATGAATTTATTTAAAGTTCATAAAGATAATATTATGAAAATTATCATAAAGTCACAAATTAATATAGTTTTTTATGGTTTATAATTCCCCCCCCCCCTTTCTTTCGTCTTAAAGTCAGGTTGATGATCCATTTATCGATAAATGAAACAAAATATTAATTCATTATTTCCGTGAGTATGAGCAGTGGCTTCATATAATTCATAAATTACATATCGAAGAATTCGCAAATTACATATACAGGAGAAAAATAAAATTTGTATTATTAGGGATTATATTCTTATAACTCTGAATTGATGTTACCACGTGAATGATATTCCTATCTCGCTATTGATATTTGCACCTCAACAGCAACCGTGAGTGAAGGGATGCTCCATTACAAACGCCAACTGTATTTTATTCACTCTTCTTTTCTTTCAACCAATTACGTCATAAAACACGATAAAGGTTGCCTTTCAGGAATTCATTTACCATGTACTGTTTATAGATCTATAGCATGAAGATGACATTGTTATAACTAAAAGTATCTAATAGAATAGTGTACTGCTTTTTCATAAAAATACTTATCCTTGACGATCTAATTGGCTTAAAAATCTCATTAATAGACCCAAACATTTGGCCGTAAATGGAAGGACTTGTCATGAGTGATAATATGTCTTATTAATGAAAAGTAGCTTTACATACAATTAAAATGTCAGATGAATAGTACGATCTGCTTCTATGAATAAAGTAATTATATTGTTTTGCAAGCATTAAATTTGAAAAATAACAATTATAATGATGGCTGAGGCATACAAAAAAGGAAAATGAGCGATTTATAAGAGCCTTATGAATGAGTACTTTGGATGATGAAAAAATCAAGGGTATGGGAGAGGGTATGCTAATGCCCTCAAAGTAAAACAACAGCCTCCCTACGGGGGCAGCGGTTCAATTGAACTTAAACAACTGTTATAGGAGGGAGACGTTTGTTCTCATCATAGAAAATGAAGTTGGCGAGTCTTACAAAGGAAATAATATCAAACACATCAACATTTATGATATTTCAATGAAGTTTGGTTTTCAGGACCATGAAATTGCTGGAGCAAATCCGAGTTTCGGCCAAGGTCTAGCTAGCTTCTACTCAAAATTCCCTATCGATATCAGGGGGAGGCTGGAGGAGCTGAAAAGGACTCATGTGCTCTGAATTAAAAATGTAGATGGCTCCTATGAGAATATTACTTTCAAATTGAAAGGAATTAATAAAATAAGTTTGGATAGAAAGAGGAAATTGACAGTGACTCTAGTCAATACATTTAAAAGAGTGAACGAAGCCGAGTGGTGGAATGGATGAAGAAATTCAGGAGAATTGTAAATCATTACCCAAAGAAGAACCCTACGGACGCAACCGCCGAGGAAAAATATAATGATTATAGAGATGTTTGGAAGGATGCTGATTATATTGTGGAGATAATTGCCGATCCCTCTTCTTTGTCTCAAATAATACCTTTCCAGGGAAATTTGATTAAAGTTAAATATACGGGAGTTAGGCTGCAGTGCCAGAGGTGCTTTGGCTTCGGCCATCTTAAACAATTTTGCACCCAAAAGATAGTCAAACTAAGTGACTATGAACAGGCGCTTAAGAGGGCTTTAGTAGAACTACAAGCATCGTGTTCTCGGGGCGAGACTCCTTCAGTAGTTGAATCCCAGGGAGAAAAAGATGGACAGCTTCATGGTAAAGACAATGTCGTTGAGGTTGGAGTAAGAGAAGAAGTCTTAATGGATAGTCTAGAAGAGCCCTCTCTTTCGGAGAGGTCCTGTGGCATTGAGGAAGCAATTGAGATCGTCTCTGTCGAAGATAATTTAAATCAGGGTGATTGTCCAACAAGCATTCAGGCAGGAACATCTTCTTAAGAGCAATCCTCTTGGCGTGCTGGAGTTCCGGGATCGGTCTCTTTGATTGAGACTAATAGAGATACGACCGTCTCTAATGCTCCATTGGAGCCTACTCCTTTATTAAATGGCACTTGTCCGGGAGGTGAAGAGAAGGAGGTTAGGTCAAGCGACTCTCCAGCGCTTTCTCCTATTAGAGTAGTTAACGACTCTACGAAGAATAAAAATAGCTCGCACTTGAATCCTAGTCTAATTTTAATGCATCGGACTAGATCCCAATCTGTAAGGAAAAGAGATAAGCCTGATTCTTCGAACTCCCCTGATAAGAATTTAAACCCCTCGAAACATCCTAGAACATAGATTTCTTGTTATGTTCTCAATGCAAACTCTCATTACAGAGTTCCTCCATAGCCCTGTTCCCATTAAATCGTCTACTGGGTTAGGAATTAAGAAAATTATCTCCCTCAACACTAGGGGCGGAAAAGAGAGATTAGCCAGGCATGCCTTAATGAAGCATCTTCTGTCTCTGAATGCAGACATAATGTGTCTGCAAGATATAAAGTCACTCACATCTTCAACATGTTCGAATACTTGTCCCCTTTGTCTCCCTAGAAGTTTTCACTATTGTTTTACCGGCTCGGGACTAAGAGAGGAGTCCTATCCCTAATTACGAAGAGAGTCTCAATGTGGTATATCATCAAAGAATATTCGGGAGTGAGTGATTGGCATAAAGTGCACTTATCTTCGAACGGAGTTACATTCTATGTAATTATTGCTTATGGGCCTAATGTAAAGTCGGCTCCCTTCTTCCAAGCTATTTTAAACTCTCAGCATGACAACAAGTTGCCTATTCTTATGCATGGAGATATGAATGTTGATATAGATCAGCCAATTCATGTTTATCCGAATAGCGCAATGCTGAAAAAAATCATTTGAGTTTTGATTTAATTGATGTCCTAGAGAAATTAATCCGGGATCTTTTTCGTGGTCCAGAGGAAATAAAAAGTCCAGGTTGGACTTAACTTTGGCCTTTCCCTCCTTAGTTCAAAAAATTAGAAAAGCAAGCTTCGAACCTTCATTTGACCCCAAAATTATGGAAATAAAGCTTTGGTGTAGCACAAAAAAAAGCAACATCAATGTTCCATACTGGCTTCTGGATGATGAGGAGTACATTGCAAGCTTAAAAAGAATTCTTGAAGTTAGCTATAAAGATTGTCTTTCGGCCTTTCAGGCTATACAGCTGATGAATAAAATAATTATATCCACTTCCTTTACTTTAAAGGAAGAAAAAAGTAAAATATGAGAAAGAGAATCGGCAATTAAAAACGATGCTGGGAAAGGAATCCTTGCTTGTTCGAACATGTATGGCTGACTCTATTAACGCTTTTCGATTAGCTGAGGTGGCGGAAGCTGAAATGGAATCTAAAGTTAACCGTGAAAATGGCTGCAACAAACGAATCAGGGATCTTTCGAGAGAGGAAAATATATTGGCTCGTTCTGTCTCCAAGATTATTGATGGTAAGAAGATCCTTACTAATAATCAAGATATTTTAGATTTTTCTTATCGCCGCTTTCAGACTCTAGTTGAAGAAAGAGTTGGACATTTTCCCCGCCCAAGAAAATGTCTCACCAGTAATCAGGATTCAGTGTACTCTTTTCAAAGCATTTCAAATTATATCGCAAAACATCTTAAGCTCAATAAAGCGTGTGGCCCGGACGGTATCGTTGGAAGATCTACACAAAATTTCCTGACCAGACTACTCCCTTCCTTTTGAAGGTAGGCAAAGAAATGGAGAAAAAAGGAAGGATGCCCGGTTTATTATCCAAGGGAAGAATTGTGCTGATCCCAAAAAGGGGAGATGGATCTGATTTTAGCCATTGGAGGCCCATCACGATTTTAAATGAATCCTACAAGATACTTTCGGGTGTCCTAGCTCAACAAATGGGAGCTTTTTAAATGAAGAAATAGGCCCCCATCAAAAGGGTTTTTTAAAAACCGAAAATTCACGACATATCTTACAATATTCAAGCCTCAATCGGTCAGAAAGAATGGAAAATATGGCGCTATTGTAGCTATTGATTTCTCAAAAGCGTTTGATTCCATTTCACACATTCAAATTTTAAAGGCAGTTAAAAATATTTTACCGAGATTTTTTTAATCCTGTTCGTGCATTACTTTTTAATGGATCCTCTACTATTTCTTTAAATGGACAAGAAAGCAAGAGCATCAAGTTGGGGAAAAGCTGTAGGCAAGGATGTCCTTCGGCCCCTCTCCTTTTTATAGCCTCAATCGAGGAGTTTGCTCAGAGGATAATTCGAAAGTTTGGCGGATTTGGCGTGGACTTTGAGGGGTCTCATCATATAAATCTCTACGCAGATGACGTCACCATAATGCTTCAAGCTAACTCGGAAGCTCAGCTTATTAAAAGGATATAAATTATTTTAGAATATTTTAATAAATTTGAAATTAGCTCAGGTCTATCAGTCAATAAAGATAAGACCTCTATTTTACCAATCGGTTCTTGGAACCCAGTCTTTTGTACTCAAATCCGTGCTTGTAAATTAAACCTACAATTGAGGTTTTGGGTATTGTATGGTGTAGGACCGGCGTGTATGAAAAGAATTGGTCAAGTACCAGCTGTATCATAATGCAAAAAATCTTGTCATGGAGAAATTTCCGTCTTCAGAAAAGAATTGACCTCTACAACACAAAAGTAGTTCCGTTGGTTCTCTACAAAGCTTCTTCGTCGCCTTTGATAGCGGAAAAAGCCATCTTAGATGAGAACAATTGGCTGGCTGCCTTATTTCACAGGATGTATTTGCCAACTATTAAAAGAAAGAGAGGTCTTCTTGGAGGTATAGTTCAACTCGCTACGATCATTCCCAAGATTTATTTAAAGTCTTCCTTAATTTAGCGAAACATCCTTCTTGTGAATGGAGGCGTTGCGTTTCGTTTAATAAAATTTATCATTGGCTTATGTTTGGCTCTGAGCTAACAAACGGCATTACCTCTAGCCTTTCGGTTACTTGGGGTTGTGCCCAAAGAATCATTTGAAAAACACACCAATATTTGAAAAGGACTCCATTGTTGATATCATAAGATATAATCTTCAAAAAGGCATTTCTTCAAGAACTTAGGAACTCCTGAGGATCTTGAGAAACTCGCAATCAATAAGGGTATATTAACTATCCACAACTTACATCACCATGACTCTCTTAATCATGGAAGATTTCGGTTCCCTTGTTACGGGCGGCAAATTTTCATAATGTGCTAAAGCCCTGGTTTTTAAAATTAACTCCCCCTGTGCATATGGGATTGTCGGAGTGCAATCTCATTTGCGATGCATTCTTAAAACTCCTGGATCTTCCGAGAGAGTGGAGTAATCGTATCCGGCATTCTATTAGCTGTATAACGGACGGAAGAAATTTACTTCACAGTTACTGATTTCGGCAAATCTCCTCAAGTTTTCCCGCCCTTGCAAAGACTGTGGTGTTATTTTTAGCTCTTTAATTCACGCCTTTGCAGAGTGTCGATCGGTAGACATATTGGTGAGATTCATAAAACTAAATGTAAGGGGTATGGATGCACCTAACGCTGGAAAGTACTGCAAAATGCCTCTATTTTATTTGGCCTTTCAAGTCAAAGGCTTCCGCGAAGGACAAAAGCTATAAACAACGCTCTACTTAGCGCCAAAGCCCTAGTGGCAAAGAGCCTTACATTGGATCGTCCCCTGCAGCCGCTGGACCTTAGGATAATATGCATATCCGCCTCCACTCGATATGCTGCATTGGACCTACGGATCCCTTCGGTCACGGACAACTCGTGGACGCTAGCTGGCGATTTGGTGAAATATGTCCCCTCCCGTTCCAATCGTCTTAAGAGATGCCTTTAAATCACTTTTAAAGAAATTTAAAAAAATTTAAATGATCCTTTACACTTCGTTTTTAGTATTTATGTTTTAATAGTTTAAGTTTTACTTTTGGAGAAATTAAGTATGTAATGTTGCTAAAATTATGAACTATAATGTTTATATATTGTATTTTTTTTATATTAGCATCGGTTTTATATATGTTTTGTTATAAATTTTCATGAACTGTTGAATAAAAAATCAAC
>CP045892.1:33110013-33124265 GCA_013387185.1 Caligus rogercresseyi
TTCCAAACCACTGACTGAGACTTCATTCTCCTCCTCCTTTACCCTACAATGTTGTATAAGTGTTTTAGAAAGTTACCTTAATGATTTATGTAAACTAATAGCCGGAGAGAATCGTGTTCCTCGTTTTAAAGTTTACTATCCTGTTTCAAAATTAAGATGCATACACAAAGTCAATACTTTCAATCACAATATTAAATATTATTAATATCACTATTTAATCGTGGATTTATGGCCATAATAGTAAGCCCTTTGTTTTCGAATATCCTAATAACCGACAATTTGAAGATGCGTTTTATTTAGGTGTGATAATTTTATTGCGTGTAATTCCTCGTAGACCTTTTATAGCCGTTTTTTTTGTCGTAGGTATTAACCTTGCTTGCTCTTTTATAGTCTGTCAATTTCCTTGTTCTTCTTTTTCTTGTGGGTATTTTTGTCACTGACACTTTTTAAAGAGAAAAGACATGCAGCCTGAGAGTTTTTGCACATTTTAGCCTCAGATGTCCCGCCGGGAGTTCTATGGGATTGAAATCGATCGCCTACTCTTATTAAGGTGGAAACCCCCGGCCAAAGACTTTCGTAGACCCTTATCTAACGGAATGCGCCTACTTTAATCGGGTGTCCCATGGGTTTGAAATCCACCGCCGACCCTTCCCGATTTCCTGGGGGAGTTCCAAAAAACCCACGGAGAGGGACGAGGCGGAGATGGGGGGTGACCCGCCAGAGCAGGCGAGGGGCTCCACGGGGGGGGGGGGCAGGACCTTCACAGGCAGTCCCTTGGAGGCTTACCCATTGATTCCTGCGGTTTCTGGGCCGAAAAAAGGAGGAAAAACCCACACTCCAAAAAAATATTTAGGAGAAAAAGCCAGGGCAGATGTCAAAACATATCATTGTTTACACTCTAGAGCTACATGAAAAATAAAAGAAACTGACGTCATCAAAGAGGAGAGCACAGCACAGCGACATCTATTGGCAGAGTAGGCTAACTTGAAATATTTAGTAGTATTTAGCTCATTTTGCATATTAAAGAAGCACTCAGAGATGCCATAAAATTTAATCACTTGTTCCTTCTGGCATTTCCAACAACTCCATTAAGTTTCATCCGAATCCGTTCCGCACTTTTTGAGTTATCCTGCTGACAAACAAACCAACCAACAAACCAACGCCAGTGAAAAACAATACCTCCTTTGGCGGAGGTAATGAGAAGCCAATTTAAATTATACATTGAAATTAGAAAAATAGAAAATTTTGCCTACAACATGTCTGGGGGATATTTTCTCACACCGCTTATGTTAACAAATATAGGTTATTGGGAATTACTCTCTTTACCCTCTCAAGAGTCGTTTAGAGGATATATATTATAATGCGTGTTTATGATAAAGCACCTTATACGGTTAATAAATTGCTTCGTAGCTCTATGGTAAAATAAAGGACGTGTTCTAGAAACGCCTTAATTGTTTTGGCTTTTTTAGATTATATATATTTAGAAAGTTTTTGCTAAAGAAAATATAATAGGTATTTTATGTTTTTGGGGTATGTAACACAATTATTTGTGTAAACCCTGAAAGAATGTCTCAGGAGAGTAATAAATTGATAGATGAAGATGTGTATTCACGCTTTGGGATCTATTCAACAGTATGCTGCTTTTAAGTCTGGATCCCATTTGTTTTCCAAATAATTATAGTATCAAATGGTATTTATGAGAAGCTACTGAAATCCCTGTAGCGCTAAAAAAAAATATCCCAAACAGTTATGCAAAGCAAAGTTCCTCAATGGATTAAGCATTTTTAGTTAAATATAGGGCAACCATAATTATGATAAATGAATGCTTTTCCTACATTTTGTCATCTGTATTAAATAGGTCACTGCTTACATATTAAGGACTATAAAGGGGTCAGCTAATTAATTCGATTTGTGAGTGTGTGTTTTTAATCAACAGACGTCCTTATTATAGCGAAAGCCTTGTTATTCTTAAAATAGCTGTAGATATGATAATTGAATGAAAATATAAAGGACATAATAGGTCTGAGAGAAAAGTATAAGAATAATATGATTTAATTTTAGAACAACTCAAAGAATATTATTCTATACAACTGATAGGTTTAGTACATAAAACAGGCCTCTAAGCCGATCAACCGGTTGGAAATCAATGACGTGGCCCTGAAAAATTGTTTGAAATCTTACCAAACAACTCGGACGGGTTTTCAAAGGGTCTTCGTAAATAATTGATTCCTTCCTTGATGTGATTCATCATCTAATAGAATTAAAAAGTTCTTTGAACATCTTTTTCTAACCGATTTGGCTGTCCGAAACGGTTCGAATGAATGCGGAATTATCACATATATCAATGTTTAGGATTTCGTAAGAGAAGAAAAACAAGATTAAGATTAGGTTCACAGCTTTGATAAAATGGCATTTTTCTCTTTTTTCTTTTTCCCCTATATAGTTCTATAGAATTGCATCCGATAGGATATAAAAAGCATTATAGCATTAAAATTAGTCTATCGAACCTAAGAGCTCACAAATGAGGTAGACCAAAAATGACCATCCCCTCTCGGGAGTATTCGAACCTGCACTCCCAACATTGAGACTTGAACATTTTTCCTTGATATATCATCCGTAAAATTAATATGATATATAATATTTGTAATATCCCTGGTCATTATAGAATAAATAGATAACATATAACATATCCCCTATATAACACACTGTTTAAAAGATTTTCCCTGTTTATGATATGAGAAGTTTCTCTAGAGATGTCTAATACTTTAAGTATGACGAATGAAAAACTATGACGCCCCATATTAACTATCCCAATTCATGAAGTGCCTTCGCTTGCCCTATATTTTTCAGTTCATTTTTAGAACAAATTAGAACATGTTGAAGACAAGCATAGGGAATGTGGGTTGAAGTGTGTGTGTGTGAGTGCCTTCAGCTGCTAAAAAAAGAATCATGGGTTTTCTTCTTCTTCTCATTATTATTATGAGGCAGATACTTCCTTTTATGAGTAAGTGGGCGCAATTTCATGGACCTTGTTTTTGGTTACATATGTAGACAACTCATAACTTTTTATTCCGTTAATAAGATACATTCATATTACTAAGCAAAGTAGATTTAGGTCTTAAATAATGCAGTATCCAAATTGCCATTTTTATAGAACATAATTTTTTTGAAGTGCTGTGCCAGGAGATATTATCAGGTATGCCGTTGAAAAAATCAATTTGTGTGATGAAGCAGTTTAACAGGAAAAATAGAGATGTGGATTTAGTGCTAGGAAATTGTTTGTTTTCAATACCTTGCTAAACATAAAAAGATAATCATATATTTATTCGAGACTCAAATATGCCAGTATGTGTTCGTCAAACGCAAAAAAAAGCTGACTTTATTTTTAGCATGCCTGCAATTTTCAATTTCAACACTCGGTTCTCTTTGTTATCTTTCGGACATAGCACACCACTTAGAGATATAAAAAACGTTAACACCAAGATCGATTTTGAATTCGGGCATGCTCTTAGTTTTAAACATTCGTGTTTCTCTATCAAAGTTCGGCTGAACACTGGCTACGAGTTGCATGGGTACCAATAGGTTTTTTCCTTTTTGCCATCTTTTTCCGTGTGATGTAAGATACTAAATAAAATGCAATGAAATGCACATTCGTAACTATGTAGTTCCAGCCCTATTCTTGGCTGCAGCAATTATACTGTTAATATAATTTTGTTATCACATTTTGAGCTAGTACTATGTTGTGAGATTTTTAAAGAAACGTGCCTTGTCGCCAATAAACTTAAACGCTATTTTAATGACATAGTAACCATTTAAATATATATAATAGATCTGAATCTAACTAGTAACACAACAATGAAATAACTATTTTTGCTTTAATAAGCAAATGTTATTGCGGTTTTTGAATTGAAATGTAATATTTTGGTAATATAAAAGTTTCTTTATATTTGGACTAAGTTCGAATCCCATAAAGGCTCCAGCGAAAACACGAGCTATGGAGCTAATTTTATCGAGTATTCGCAGCTATTTAGCGGAGAAATTAACTCATGACAGAGTAATTGTTATTAAAGACATTCGGGTCATCATGATTTCGACAGCAGCGCGATACCTGGCCTTTACAGTGAAGATCCCTACAATCAACATCATTCCGTGGAAATATGTGGGGATCTGGTAAGATTTTATCCGTCTTGCTCCGCTGGACATCTCCAATTTCTGCAACGGATTATGAGGCAGTACAGGAAAGACAAACAAAATAATTATATTCGATCTTTTTTATTTTTTTTTTTTCCATTATTATTATGTGTGTATTTTTGATAACAATTTTGTTTCCTAAAGTTTTTTTTTATAATTAATTTTTGTATATAGTGCTGCTAGATTTTAGATTATATATTATTTTTAAACTAAATGTTTATTAAAAAAATTATATGCAATATCTCTATATCAATAAAGTCTCTTAAAAACATATAAGTTCCTCCCATAAAACCGATAAATACTGAAGGTGATAAAAGAGAAAGATATTAAGTTAAAATTATCATTATGAAAAAAGAGTTATGAACTGTAAATATCCATTCATACACATTAAAAATCTTTCTATGTTCTAAAATGTTCATTTATGTTATTTATTTCAACGCAACTGTCGAGATATTTTTTTTATTTTAAAAGTTATCTATGATTTTCCCATGGCAAAGTTATTTATTCTATTCATATAATACAATAATCTAAATCTAAAAATAAATATAAAAAAGGGGAGATTTGTGTTTGGTAAAAACATAAAAAAACATTTTAGTGTTTTTTGTGTAGTTTATTTTTTCACTGTAATATTTTATCTGATGTCGCAATTTTTAAAAATATGACCGAAAAAAGCTTTTATCTCTTTGATATGCATTTTGTTTGTCGTAGAGATTTGTCCTTCTTGTAATCTTATTGTTTTTTTTGATAAATCCAATTTTTTTCTTTATTCTGAGAAAGAGTATATTTTCGCAGATATTATTCAATAAAAAATGCCACTATGGAAAAATGATATAAATTTTATTTTGTTTTAACCATTATTCAATGATCACTTTATCTTTTATTTTTAGAATAAATCATACAATTTTTGCGAACATATTCTTTGGTTATATATTTGCACATTACAGGGAGTAGAGGTAAGTAATAATTCCAATACGGGGATAATAGTTGGATGTTATGCATAAAAACTGTGAGAGCGTACTCAACTCTCAATTTTGAGGGTGCAAGTTCGATTCCCAGAGAGGGAATGTCAAATCTGATCAACATCATTGATAAGATCCTTTTTAGCTGGACAGTAATTTTGAACTATAATTTTCATTCATGTGTTTATTACGTAACTATCCTGATTTGATTTCTTATGTTATCTGTATGTTTTAGTGTATTTTTTTACACTGCATTCTCTTTGCAGTAAACGAATAAAACTATTTTAACCATAAAAAAAGATCCTTGGTTGGATAGACTAATTTTAATTCTGTAATGATTTTTAATATACACACGGATAGTGCAATTCCATCTTATCAAATAGGTAAAATAAATATCTGTGGAAGCGTACCCGACCTTCTGTTATCAAATTTGGGGGCGTAGATTCGACTCCAGAAAGGTGAAGGTCATTACAAAGAACCTAGGTTCCATGGACTAATGTGTGGATATTCATATTCTTCAAACCAGTCATACAAAAAAATTAGAGTTAATGACTAAAACTCAGGAAACGACCGGGACACCTTTTTTCGCCGGGACCCGGGCCAGGACTTCAATTTTTCAAGCCGGGCCGGGACTTAATATATATTTTTGTTCCTTCGACAATCTGAAGCGACGACGTTTTAAAAAAAAAAGAATTTACAAAAAAAGTGACGACGTTTTTTTTAGAATAGAATTTCCAAAAAAATAAAATTGTCAGAAAAAGTGATGACGTTTTTTTAGGAAAGAATATTTCAAAAATTCCTTTCTAAAAAGAGGTTGTCACTATATGAATGACAAATGAAAGAAAATATTGAAGTCCCGGCCCGGTGTCTTAAAAAACCCGGACACCGGACCGGGATGCTCAAAAACATTACGTTAATCCAGTATGCTATGTACTTGCTACTACATTTAAAATCATTATACTATAAATATGAATTCAGAAGGGGGGGGGGGGAGATCGTCTTTAAAAGGACAACCAATACGCAATTGTTTAAGTTCCTTGAGATAATTGTTGTTATTGTTTTTTAAATGCGTAAGCATCAACAGTATGAAACATGATAGTGGAACTGTGGACGATGAGTAAGCAAGAAAGACAAGCCACGAGTTGTAGTGGGTCTGAAGGAGAAGGAAAACAAAAAAAATCCGGGTGGGAGGCCAACGCAGAGACAACGCAGGGAAAACAACACGACTGTAAATGTAATGGAGCAATTTAATGTCAGTAGAAGTGAAGACGGTGTGCTTGTACGGAGGGAAGGATTGATAAATTAAATTGTTCATAGAGGCGTTTAAATCCTCTTGATAAGAGTAGCTTTAACAAACGCTTTTAGGACGAATAGAAGAACAGCAACGTATAATGACTGCCATTATGCATAACTCTTTATCAGAAAAGTAAGTTGTCAATAAAAAAAATAAATATTGGGGCTAATTGAGCTGTTATTTAATTGTTATTGATTTATCAGTGAAAAAAACTTTTAGTAAAGTTTGTATTATTTTGATTGACTTCAACAAAATTATAATTGATTTTTTAACCATTTAAAATATACTAAAGCATTTTGTGCAAAAAGAATTTATTAGGTCCATAACAACTTTTGCAAATATATATATATATAGGTATATATATATAACATATATATATATATAAACGTTATTGTGCTCTATTATCAGAAGTATCAATTTAGAGTGTTTTGACAGATTATTATTTTAAAACGGCTAATGAAGTTGTTTAAGAATATAATTTTTATTTTTATACAAAATTTCTATTGCATTTTTTGCTTAAATAACATTTAATTTCAAAAATCTTATAATAAAATCCAGATATAAACAATTGAATTGGAGTTTTGTTTAATCATAGTTTAAAACACGTATTTCATTTCTTTAATTGTATTATTAAACTATGTAATGGAAAAATAAGGTAGAAAATATTTAAGACATTAAGATTTCTCTTCATTTTTTATCTTCACAATCCTGAACTAAGAGATCTATCTTCTCAAATGTATGGCAAAATAAATAACAAACACAAAGAAAACAAATCTCAAAAAGCTCCAATATTTTCTTATGTCTTAATGCTCCCAAGTTGCCTTGGGGTGTACTTTAAAGGCCAATCAATCAGGAATCCCCGCAGAGGCACTTAGTGACTTACTGATCCGTATTCTTTAAATGAATATCTTAACGCACTATTAGACCAACTAAAAGGTTTATTTTTTATCTGTTAAAAACAACGATGAATATCTCTCATGTATTTAGAAGAAATAAAAGGAGGAAAAAATATTCTAAGGAGCTGAAACTTGGAGGGGAAAACTCGTAGTAGTTTATTTTTGATGAGTGACGGATTGCATCACATTAAGGAATTAATAAAAACCTGTTTTTATTTGTATGAAAGATTGAGATATCCTCAACTATTCATCCTGCGTGGAGTGCAGTTTTGATTGCGTTTAATGTATTCTTTTTATTCAATTTCAGAGAAAAGAGCTTGAATAATATTATTTGTGAGATCAACCTAGTCATCTGACATAAAAAAATGTTTAAAAACAGACAAAGTATAATAAAAATGATAACAAAATATAATTAATTTATTTGAAAACATTAGAGAGCTTGTTTTACATCCTTTTTATAAAAAAACATTTTCATTTACTTCCTGATGGTTTTAAGAACTAAAGTGCTCAAAGTTTTTTATGTAAACAATTCTTATATAAGTAACTCAAAGACAAAGTCTAAAGTTTAATTAATTATTTGTTTTTATAAACACTTAGAGATGACGGTTTATGTATACAGCAAGACCTATTAGCATAAAGATCTATAGAAAACAGGAAGAAACTCCATCAAATACTTTGTGCTGTCTTTGTATTTTTAAGAAATTGTTAGAAATACGAAAGATATCATCATTTGATTTTTGTTTAGCTTTATATCCTTCATTTGTTATATATATTTATATATATATATATATATATATATATATATATATATATATATATATATATATATACTAGTATATATATATATGAATGGCTCTCTTGCTTGCGTGATATTTCCATAACGCAATAAATTCTAATTCAAAACATTGTTTTTTAGGAAAAGAAAGAAAACATGGAATTTATTATCTGATATTCGAACACTTGTGGCCGAAAAGGATGCAACGTTTTACGGTATTATTCAAAAAATTGTCTTTGGTTTTAAAGCTTTTTAAATCAATTTGCTCGGATACTGTAAATACAAAAAAATAGTCTAAGGAAATATGGACTGTATGTATTTATCTATTATTGGAGTTTCCGGTTTTGTTGAAGTTCGTTCATATTATGTGAAATTTGAATAATAAAATGACTCAAATCCGTGTAATAATGTGTTGCTAGTGTAATCAAGTAGTATCAAGTAGCAATTATATAGTTGTTTACTTGCATAATCCTCGATGAGAGCTCATTAAACAAATAGACAAATTAAAAGAAAGGAAAAGTTACTTTACTTATCGATACAAAGTTTTCCTTCTTTAACAAAATACCCGCTACAGTATGACCAATAAAGAGTCTGTGAGGTAAAAGTTTTGAACTTACATATATTTATGTTTGAGTGAGATAAATAAAGAATGAATTGTTTTAATTGTAACAAGTTTGACAAAATATCAATTTATATTTTTATAATTTCCATTTGGCTCAATGGATGATTCAAAAAATGAAATTGAACTCAATGTAAAATATAGTTGATAGAGTTATGTCCAATTTATGATTATGCGGAACTTCACTTGTACAGCAACATTCTGAATTTGGTTGAAATACATGTTTGTCTAGTCTTACTGTTTATTGGGCAAATCAGTAAATATAAAAATGTAACTAGATTTAAAGTATAATGTTAAAGCATTTATTTGATTTTTTAAATTTATATAAGCCCATTACTGCTATTCATTAAAAAAGGTTCTAATCGTAACTCCATTTTCATAAAAATACAATAAACATACGCTCATTTCACAAAACATTTAAAAAAATTATTATGTCTTAAAACGTTATTTGTACACGATTCATTTCTTATCTCTTAATGGGGATTTCTTATTTGTGTATAAAGATAAAATAAACAAGCAACCTTTCATGCTATAGAAGACAATGAATATCATCACTCAATTTAGAGCTTAATATATCATGGAACCAACTGTAAGTTATTATTAAATTATAATTACATGTTCTTTTATTAATAACTTAAAAAGTTATTGGACTCACGTCATCATATTTTAATTATTAATCTGCAATGTACTACAACTAGTTATTTGGATTAGGTGATGTATCTCAAAATCATATTCATTCTTTAATCTATTATCAAAAGCATCATCCTTATTTGATTCCCTGAACCCTTCATAATGTATCGATTGAGTGTATTTTTATTTTATTGTGCATGCCTTTTGATATAATTAGTCTATCAAACCAAGGATATGTCTTGATAAGATTGATTTAGTAGAAGTGAACTTGTGCCCTCAAAATTGAGCATGGAACACGATTCTTCTAACGCTCTTTATCTTTTTATAATATTTGGACAGTCTTCATAGAATATCGCATAAAAACAAGGAATACTAATAACCATTGCTTTAAAATACATGTGGAAAGATATTCAGAGGCTATCAATTTTCGTTCAATTACATTGAAATTCTTTGGATTGCCTTCATACAAAAGAGTTTTTAAAATTTTGCTGTATCCAGTGAAGCAATCAAGCATTTGGTTTTTTGTTAGTAATCTACTGATGATTTAAGTAACATATATGGATTTTCCAAAAGTTATGCCTACCACGACAGCTATAGGAGAGGTTTGGTGGAAATATATAGACAATCATATTCACGTTATTCTTTATTTACTTCTCAAAGGGATCCTAAATGTTGAGATACCAGAGGATAGTGCAAGTGACATTTAATTATAGATAACTCCAGCTAGTTATACTGACCTTTCAGGGAGAGGTATTCTTAGTCTCCTTCTTCGTAGAATGACGGTTTCAATTGCAAATCATAACAAACAATAAATCAATGTTATTAAATTTCGCAACGCTTTTCAATCCTGGGGCTCTTGGAAGAAATAATTGAAGCATGCTGTGAATATACTTCCCAGAAGCGGGGATTCGGTACCGCCGAATCGGTATTCTGTAGATTTTTATTATATATATCTACCGAATACCGCATATCGATCGGTGCGTAGATAAGAAAGAAAGATAATATTAATGTATTTGCTCTGTGACTTCATCATATGCATTTGGTATCCGACAATTTATAACAAAAGATAATTAAGTACATAATTTGTTAAAAAAATAGAAATTATTTTAAATTTAATAATGTTATTTTTATATAAATCATATATGCACTCGGATTTTGAAGGAATGGAAGGCAATAGCAAACAAATGGTTTCCTTAACTGTCTTTTGTTATACGTTCTCCGATATTAAATGCGGTGTTAGCTCTGGAGTTGTTTATTTATTTAAGAAATTCAAGTTCTTCACACAGTTAATGCTTCCAGTTCTAAATACCGATTTATATTCATATTCAGCTCTGATATTTCCATATATTCCACCAAACCTCTCCTACAACTGTCGAGTAGAACAATTTTTTGAAAAAAAACTATGAATGTTCTACAAAAGCTTATTTTGTAGGCTATGTAATGAGGACTTGAAGAACTCCAATCCAAGTGCCGTCCGCAATAAAAAAGTTTGGAACATTTTTTGGTAATCCCCATGGAAAGAGCCCAAATGAAAGTCAAAGTCCACAATTTGAACCCCAATAGTACTATCTTAACAGAGCAAAAATTACTTTTTCGACATTTTTTCTTAAGGTACTACAAATTAACAACTTTTTAGGTTATGTAAATTGATAGTGAGATACTTACCTGTTTGAGGATTTTTTATTCTATATAAAAAATGTAAGAATCCCTTAAGCAAATTACTTATTTTATTCGCATCATTCATCATTCTATAAAGGCCTTACTTACATTTTATCAATTCATTTTCTTAATGGGTGTCAAGAGTAGAAAAATAATTAATTTTCATTAGTGAGAACAAGAAAGAAGTACGTAATTTAAACTCTCTCATATATTATTATTTTCTTTCAAATGTTCTTTAAAAATAAAATTTGGCATTTTTTCATACCATAGAGTGTAGTTACAAACTGAACATGAATAGGAAAAAAAAATTGTAATATATGAGGGCTCTAAACCCATTTTTAAATACGGGAAACTATATTACTAGCCTTGTATTATTTAAACATGACTTTTTCATTTATTAGCGAGAAAGGCTAAAATACTTATTTATAAGAGAAAATTCTTATTTCTAATATTAGAATGCCTATTTTTAAACTAATGTATTTTTTAGCCAGATAATATACTACATAAAATAAATATATATATGTATATATATATATTTGTTTACTGTTGTTTCATCATGCGTAAATTTATCACAGACCTATTTATAACCGTCTTTTGTCGTGGGTTTTTACCTCGCTTGCTCTTTATAGTCAGTCCATTTCTCGTTCTTCTTTTCGCGTGTGTATTTTTGTCACAAAGCTTTTTTGTAGTGAAGCATTTACATTGTGTTTATTTTCTCGTCGGTATTATTGTCGCAAAGCTTTTTTGTAGTGAAGCATTTTCCGCGCTATTTTTTTACTTTGTAGACCTAATCTCGCGGGCTGAGTCGGGGATTTCATGGGGGTCTATATAATTATGTATGTATGTATATATATATATATATGTATATATCTATATAATCTATATATATATATCAGGAACGACCGGGTACCCGGCCCGGGTCCTGGCTGTTTTTAGAGTCCTGGCCGGCCCAGTGTCCCGGCTTTTTATACACCGGGCCGGGACATCAATATTTCGTTTGTCACTAAAAAATTAAAAAAAATTCACTTCAGAAACTTTTTGTAGATTCTTTAAAAAAAAACGTCATCACTTTTTTTTTGGAGATTCTTGACTTTAGAATGTCGAAGGAACGAAAATATATATTATGTCCCGGCCCGGCTTGAAAAATGGTGTTCCGGTCGTTTCCTAATATATATATATTATATATAGGAACAACGCCTTGTATACAATGATTACTAACCCCTATAAACCATATTGATGAGTTGACACATCTTGAAAGCAATATATTTTCTGTTAAATATAATTACGTCTTTAAAAAATATTTACTAACATGCATCCATTAATACCCCTAGACTCCTTTGATTTCCCATGGTTTGAATCCTGGGAATACGCAAGCCATGCTTCACTCAACCCCCTTGTAAATGAACCAGAGTCCCAAAATATTTGTAATTGATCATTAAAATGAAACATGACCTACTTAGGCTCTCACTCACTCACTCACTCTATTGGCTTGCATTGTGTGTGCCTTACTTGAACATATAAATATGTAAATGTATGTTTGTGCTCTATGTATGCAAACAAACATTACTGGCATTCCTTTCACATACGACTCCTATGGGGAGGAAAGGGAGGCTACTTCAGTGGGATTCTCATGAAGAAAAATAAATTAAAGTATGAGGAACTTAATAATTATTAAGTTCCTCCCAAATAATGAATTTAAAAGCTTTAAAAACACACAAAAAGGTAATTTCAATCAAAACTATATTGTGATCTTTAGTTTGCATGAATTTAAGTGAAAAAGTCATTACGAGGCTCTTATAGTGGACGAAGATGAAGAGGACTATCAAATTGGAGCTAAGAAGAAAACGAGCTTGGCCTCATTCTTTGGGGACGTTGCACTGAAGGTGTGTTCCTGGGCTATTGAGTATTTGTAAATGGTTTTTTCTCCCTTTGCTCATGTTTGCCTTACTCTCATTTTTTATTTGTTTAGAAAGGAGATCCTCAGATGCGATGTTTGAGTGGCTTTTTGATCAAGGAGGCTTGGATATATTTTCATTCGATGATAAAGAATATGTGAGGATATCCCCCATACGCACCATTGACGGATATAGTCTCTTATATATACTTGAAGAGTACAACATTATCTATCTGTTGAATGTTTTTTTAAATCTGGGTTTGTTAATCGGTGAAAGCATTCATTATGATAGGGACAAATGCAAGAATCAAGTCTAGACAGACTAACATATATAGTAGTCTCTCAACCTTAGAATATTCTTTAAAATTAAAACTCTTACATCTCATGGCCAAGAAGAAATTAAGGAGTTTCTTTGAAATGATGATTGGGGAAATTTCCTTTGGATTTTTTGAGTTATGCCAAAATCTATCCAGTTTAAATACATTCAACGGTTAATTGCCATTTTATATTAAGAGCTAAGTAAATATTATTTTTGTATTGATTTATGATTTAAATTAAAGAGTTAATGATGGGACTTGATGACGGATATTTCGTTATTAGAAATTCTAACCAAGTTATTTTCAAACTCTTATTTGAAATCTTGAGCATTCAGTTATGTGTTTTAGGTTATAACAAATGAACGGAACATTTTCTAAAAAGCCTTTTATTAATTTTCTTCCCAGTTAAAGTTTTTAATCATCACTTTACTCTGAGAGAGGCCATAAAAAGATATAAGCATTTTAATTAAAGCATTGTCATTTTTTGCCCCAAATTTCATGATATCTTTCAAACAATTTTTACTAACCCTTTGTCGAATGTGGCATACTAGAAAAATATATCATTTTTGTCATATACTCATCATAAAAAGATACATATGTACATAATTGTTGAAAAGAACTCATTTGCTACGACCTCCCGCAAAGTTTAGTTTCATATATGCTTAAAAACAACACCATGATGTATGTACAATTACAGTATATTTTTATATATCATAAACTCTGAAATTCAACGAGTAGAAGATTTTCACACATGCATTTCTTCGAGATATTATAAAAATTTACCGAATTCCAAAAAATGATGTTTTAAAAATGTTAAACAAAATAAATCATGCACTTTCAACGTATTTTTTGATATTAAAAAACTAAGTACCACTTTTTAATATAGATTTGTTACAAATAGATAATAAGAGAAAACATTGTCACTTGACAGATCTAATATCGTAATTTTCCGCATGTTCAACATTTGTTAACCATACATCTTGTTTATGTTAGTTATTTTGTTAGTATCATTGCTCTT
>CP045892.1:33124365-33138366 GCA_013387185.1 Caligus rogercresseyi
TTTATTTTTTATTATTTTTATTCACTTAACTGTTCACCATCATAAAAACAATGCTAATACGTAAAAAAATACATGAATAAACATTATAGTTTAAAATTTTAGCATAATGGGCGAACATACATATAGAAAATCCGAAATTAAAATGTGGGCATATAAATCATCATAGCATGTTAAATATCATTAAAAAAATTACATATAGGAAAAAACAGGGCCAAACAAACAAAATTAAAACACCGGGAAAGCTATGATTTTACTTTTCTAAAATTTTTAACAAGGGATTTTAGAAGCTTTTCTAAACAGTGAGATTTAAAAGGGTAATATTTGATAGAGTCTGCTGCGAACGTCCATGTGGATCCACACGATGAGGGAATCTTCAGAGAGAAGGCAGCATATCTGGCTGCTGCCGCTAGCAAAATTCCTCTTATCTCTCCAGGTCGAATCGGTTCATCCACAGTTAGCTTTTTCGCAATTAACGCCTTGGCATTGAGGAGTGCAAATTCGATGGCCTTAGATTTCGGTGGTGAAGCCTTGTTCCTCACCGACAAACCAAAAAGAAGCACGGCTCTAAGGTATTTTGGGTCCTTGTTTTCCAACCTTGGATATTGAGAGATAACAACATCCTCAAGGGAAGGATGACTGGACACTCCACGAAGGCATGGACCGTACTATTATAAACCCTTCCACAATCCTTGCACGGTCGATAGAACCTCAACAATCCGGCTGAAATCTGGAATTGGGCTGTGAATTTGTTCCCGTCGTTAATGTTACTCAGAGAAGTCAAAATCTTCCTATTCGTGTTTGGGGGTAAGTCCAAAGAGTTTGTCAGATCCATGCATATTTGCTCTGAATTTTTTGATTCACCCCTAAAGGTAGTCATTTTCAGGTGCCACGGTTTTGGCAGAATATGTTTCTTGGAATTTCGGAGGAGCGGAAAGAAGAATCTTCCATCGGCAAAAGGAGTGTCTGGACTTATATCATGCAACAATATAATGTTTTTTCAAGAGCCATATTTTCTAGGATGGATGGACAGTCTAAATTCTTAAAATAATGAGGTTTATGAATATTCTGTCTGATGACGTCAAGGGTTGTGTCGCTGCAGTAAGATGGAGTGTAATTCCACAGTACTCGTTGAGCAGCTCCCCACACCGGAGAAATATTCGACGTTATATCATTGGATGGATCCGTCCCGAACAATAAACGTATGATGAGACTTCCAGATGAAGCAGTTCTTCTCCATTCTACTGAGGAATTCTTGGTAAGGTCCACAAACACTTTAACATATATTTTTGGGATAATTCTACAAAGAAGAGATAATCCCCCTCCCACGCTCGCCCTGGGACGCTTAACAGCTCCAAGGTAAGACTTGTGGAAAAGACAATGAAGCCATGAGTCTTCTTCTACCATGAACTTCTCAGCTAGGACAGGAGAGGCCGTTGCCTTATACAAAATTAAAGGAACGACCCTTAAATTGTAAAGGTCTATCCTCTTCTGCAGGTTCAAACTTCTCCATCTTTTAATGTTTTTGTGGACCACTGAGTTCACTTTAGTCCAATTGGAGGAGTCAACACCATAACTGCTCCAGGTTATCCCCAAAATATCAATCAAATTATTTATTTGGTAATCTTTTATTTGATGTTATCTGCCGGAACCCAGTATCCAAGCGGCAAAATAGAAGATTTACTAGGGTTTATGGATAAACCAGAGCGCTCGCCAAATTTTTCAAAGCAATCCAAAAGTATACCAATCCTTTTGATTAGTTGGCGTTCGGAATTCGCTTCGACGAACAGAGTTACGTCATCTGCATAGAGATCCATGAGATGTGCCACTCCTTCAAATCGAATTCCGAAACCCCCGTACTTCCTTTGTATCCTTAAAACAATCATCTATGGCCGCAATAAACAATAAAGCAGCCGTGGGACATCCCTGCCGACAACTCTTCTTCAGTTCAATTGGCCTACTTTCCATTCCATTAACTGTAATTGTAGACGACCCGTTTAAAAGAAGCGCTCTTACAGGATTAAAGAAACGTTTGGGAATCATTTTTTTGATCATTTTGAGAATATGTACATGATTGACCGAATCAAATGCTTTGGTGAAATCTACTGCTATTATCGCTCCATATTTCCCCCTTTCTCTTACCGAATCTATAGCAGCCTGAATGTTCTTGACACGTCAAATATTTTCCTTTGTCTGAGGAATCCTTTTTGAGACCCACCAATTTTTTGATTCAGAAAGGGTTCAATTTGTTGAGCTAGAACTCCAGAGAGTATTCTATAAGCAATGCTCATAATGTTATTGGCCTCCAATGGTTAAAAGATGTCCCATCACCCTTCTTTGGAATCATTGGGAAATATTTTGTCATCGATTCGATTAATGTTGAGGCTGATAAAGTCCCTCACGATTTTAAGAACAGGACATTGCGAAAAGGCATGAATAATTGAGTTAAAAAATTTGCCACAGTCTTTACATGGAGCGTTGAAGTAAATACAAAAATTTTTTTCCTTGTTTATACATATTAAAAAAAGAAAATATAATCAAAAGTTTCCGTATAGAGAGTATTTAAAAAAAATCATTATTTACTTTTGTTCTCTTGGAATTGATTGTGCCATTTAAGCACGTATGACTCTTAATCAATATTTTGGCTTGTTGATATTATTGATTTTTTTTTTTTAAAAAGAGTAATGTCAATAATCATAAATATATAGATAAACATATCCCCTTTTAACATTAATACGTAGTCAATATGCTTCCATGAATATTTAAAGAGATTTCTTCTTTCATATGTGTTATATATTCAACTTCTACAACGACTACTAATCCTTCTATGACTAGGTAGGTAGGCACGTACCTATGAAGTAGGGTGATTCTTATTTTACGTTTTTCGGATTAGAGAGTCGGACACCCCCTAAGATTATATAGAGATCATCTTGTGAAAGTTTGAACGAAAACGAATTACGATTAGTGTGTCCTCAGTGGATTCAAAGGTTAAGTTGTAAAACTTACATAGTATTAATTCGCCATTCAACCGCCTCTCATTTTCTCAGTATAAATTTTATCTCCAAATAATTGGACGCAAATGGTTAATAATATCTCAAGAAGTTTATATAATTTTTAGTTTCTATACATATGTAAAAACTGCGAGTAATGACAGTTCTTAATTCTTATTTTGTTTGAAAAATATCCAAAAATGACTTATGAAAAAAGATCATTACTGGCCAATATTTGTATTAACCAAAAAATAACTGATTCGGAATTCTTGAGATCCTATTGACCATTTGCGTACACTGATATTAAATCAACATTAATATTGGGTAAATGAAAGGCAATTGAATGGCGAAAAAAAACATTTACTACATAACTTTTGGGTCCGTTGAAAGAAAGGATCTCTGTGCACTAGGTAAAATCCTACAGAATCCCCGACTCTCAAATCCGAAAAACTTGAAATTGTGAATTGCCCTTAAATAAACGCATAAATCCCAAATGTGATAAATTAGTGTGGAGTAAAATTGTGTACTTAAATAATGTTGTAAAAAACGAAGAGAAAATGCATCATTTCATAGTGGACTCTTCAAGATATCCCAAAGTAATTTTAAAATTATTCAAAAATTTCTCGAAGATAAAATGTAGATACAAAATCTCAACAAAAAATTATTCATCTAATATATATATATTAAATATTTTGGTATACTAAATCATGTCAATTTAATAAGTAGAGAGTTATATGTACATTAAAAAAAGCCTATCTCGCGTACAAAATGACGCATATAATGGATTATAAATGCGTCAGAGACAAAGTAAAATTTTGAGAGGATACCTTGACGCAAATCTAAGAAACACATTATTATTTATTTTTTCATAATCGATTTCTTATAGGTCAATACAGGCTCTGAATCATATGATGTAAACTCAGATTGTACTGAATTCTGAATTGATAGAATGCAACCAAGGTCATTTTTGGATTTATCATCTAAAGTTTTACTAAACTTAAAAGTACTATTTTACTCTGAAGCGAACAAGTCATCTTCTACAGGCGAGTGAAGTTAATTGATACAAAAAAGCTATGAAATAAGCTAACAATACACACTCCCTTTCTTGCTTTGTTTTTACTGAAAACTTTGTTTTATTAAAAAACATCAAACATACGTCTGGTAGTAAATTAGATTTCCTTTAAATTAATAATTATTATTGAAGTCTGTAACGTCCACCATTTTGAAGAAATTTGCGGAAAACTATATTTTTACTAAATTTTTAAAACTTTGACCTCGTTGCGCGACCTCGTAATGTTGACCGATTTTGTTCAAACTTTGTATGTCGTCTTTTTATCACCAAGAAACAGAAAATCCACAAAGTTGCTAACATTTCAAACATTTGAAAAATAAGAACAACCCTAATATATATATATATATATATTATATATATATAATATATAATATAGTATATATATATATATATATTATAATATATAGTATATATGGATATAAATTATATTATAGCATTTAAAAAATATATATATTAAGATAAGTTACTTCTTGAAAGAAATAATTAGTCATCAGTAACCTAAATATAGTTATCTTCATAATTAATAATTCCGATATATATATATATATAATATATATATATATATATATTCTATATATATATATACGGAGAACTATTTATATGAAGAATATATATATATATACAGCCCCGTGCAGGTAAATTTGGAACAAGTTTATGGCCTCCAGGATCAATAAGGAGAGGTTCTAGAGAAATATTTATAAAACAAAAAATACACATTAGACAATTATGGTCAACTTTTATTCAATGTGTCCTCCTCCAGCTTCCACCACAGTCTCCACACGGGACCTGAATGCCCTCACTGACCTGGACACCTCCGCAGCCTCCAAGGACATGGCCACAGACGTGATGGACGACTTAAAGGCCTCCACAGAGTTGTGGTGGGTCGCACAGGCCCCCCCCTCCAACTTCCCCTACAGGTAGTAGTCACAAGGGTTGAGATCTGGGGAGTTGGAGGGCCAGGTCTGAGGATCCCAGAAGTGAGGCACGTTTTCCTTGAGCCATGCCTGCACAGTCTTGGCCTTGTGGGCGGGGGCAGAGTCCTGCTGAAAGGTGTACTTCCTCCCAGAGGCCACAGTGTCTATCCAAGGCTTGACCACGTTACTGAGGACCTCCAAGTACACCTCCTGGTTGACCTTTTGCTTGGGCTCAAAGAAGTGTGGCGGCATGACGTGGCCCTCACTGCTGATGACACCCAGGACCATCACTGCAGCCGGGTTCTTTGTCCTGAAGACCATGAGGACCTCAGAAGCCTCCCTACAGATCCACCTGTCATTCTGCCTGTTCCTCTTTTTGTCCAAAGTGAAAATCTTCTCATCACAGAAGAACCTCAGGTGCCCACCAGTGTTCTTCAGAGAGCTCAGAATTTCCTGCACCTGGCCTCCCTGGTGGCCTTCATCTTGTCTGTCAGCAGGTGCCTGACCTTCATGACGTAGCTCTTATATCCCAGGTCATGTTTTATGGCCCTGAATATGGTGCTGCGATGCACAGAGCGGTCCTTGGCCAGGGCAGACATGGACTTGGTTGGGAAGGCATTGATGGACTTCCTCAGGCCAGCCAAGAACCTGGGGTTCCTCTTCCTGTCACTTCTGGGGCTGTGTTTGGACCTGCTGGACATCCCCGTGGCCTTGTACCTGTTGATGATGGTATAAACAGTGCTAGAGGGGTACTTCAGGAGGCTGATAATCTCCTGGGCCGAGCGGCCTGCGCGGTGCAGCTCAATAACGGCAGACCTCTTCTCCTGCTCCATCGTGATGGCAAACAATTGTTTTTGTTTTCGATCTTAAATTTCACAACAAGTATTCACACAACCTCTCACAGCTAATTTCACCCATGCAGATCTCCTCCTTATTAATCTGGATGGTTGTAAACTTATTCCAAATTTACCTGCACAGCCTGTATATATATATCCGTATAGGCACCTTAATGTAGTTATCTACATAAATAATAGTTCACCAAAATATACTTTATTTATAGAATCAATATATAGGTGTATGTTTAATCAATTTATGTTTATACTATTTAAGAAGAGATTTCAACCATGATGCATAGAGAAAAAAAGTTTCTTATTATATATGATCAACTTGTTCTTATGCATTCATACTTTTATTTTAAAATTAAGTGAGTATTTTTTAGTATCAAATAACATTAGTTCTTAGCAAACATAGAGCAGTAACCACAAGCAACTTCCGTAAAAAAGTTTATTTTTCTTAGATATTTGTTATTGTTCTACATTAAGAGTATAAAAATTTGGGAACAATGAAAAAAGTATTATATATTCATATATTGGGATCAAATAAAGTAGCTGTCCCCATGATTATAACAAAATATTTCAGCATATTTTTTTAGTGTCCAATAATAAAGGCATGATGTCATTTTAATGTATTTGCTATATGCACCTTGAAACAAATGATGTTGCACGCTGTACAAAATAATAAACATCTCTTTTTTTACACATAGCTGGCTGTAAATATTATAAAGCCTTATATAAACCTGACCATGTTGCTGAATAATATATATATATATATATATATAAATGGTCATTACATTTTTTGTCATTACATGATGTTGCAAGGACAACAAAATAATCATATCATCCTCCCTATTGTTATAATATTTAACGGTCCCTAAGGGAAAGAGTGGACGCCTGGTGAATGATATTAATTTTTAAATATAAGGAGAACAACAACAGTGGGGCATAACCAAACATGGACAAAAACATTGGTATAGCTCTAACAATGTAATTTATTATCCTTTCCGGCCAAAACAAAATGAAAATAGTGCTAGAAAAACGGCTTCATTCAATTGGAAACACCAAACCTCCATCTATTTTTTGCTTCAATGGGTTTCAATTGATGCTGATGAACGAGTTGTAAATAATTGTTGCTTTTGGCCGTTCTTTTTTTCATGTACACCAACTGATTATATTATTTTGCTATTATTTCTGATGAAATATGTAGTATTAAATGCAAGCAAGAAAGGAAGAGCGAAACAGTTTCTACTCTGATCTTCTTGTCATTGATTTGTTTTCATTTTAGGAAGAAGAAAAAAAAGTTATATCAACAAAATAAAAATCAGGACGAAAAAAAAAAGACTTGTTTAATTTATTCTATTTAAATCTAACACGTGCAGTTTGGGATCCACAGAGACGTTTCAGGGATTTTTCATTTCTCTTCTATTTCGTCCCATATAGATGTAAGTACTCGCTAGCTAATTATCATTCTCGATTAATTCAATGTCCGAGGCCCAGGGCGCAGAAAGAATGAGTGAAGGCAAGGAACATGAGATCTGCTACGAGGGAGGTATCTATGCGCAACTTTAGATTTTTCTAAGACAATGGGTCTCGAGCTGAACAAGAGATTATCTTGAGGCTCCTCAAGTCCCGCTCAAGCATTGTTTCGAAGAGGCGAGGGAGGAAGATTCCAGCAGGTCTCAGCACAACCCAAAAGTGACCAGAAGAGGGACCCAGGCTCTTGGCTGCCCTCAAGAAATCTGTCATCAATTTAGGATCGCTCGTTGTGGTCTCATGTAGCGTGTTGTAGCAATAGAGTCCAAGTCATTCCTCCTCAGGCAGGGACAGAGTCAAGTCCTTCCTCCTGGAAGGACACTGGCCTCCGCAAATGATTGAATGTTCCATGTAAAGGCATTCCTGGAGACTGGAGGAGGGAATGATACCTTAAGTGTAATGGGCCTATTTGGTTGAGCAAATATGTCTGCAGAACCTTTCCTTATTTAATGTAGTGAGCCTTAACTAATATTAAATTGACCTGCATGGAATTGCACTTAATGTAGTTTTGATTATTGGCTGGTTTATTTTTTTATCTTGTTTGAATGAAAAATAATCTTTTAATTGATGATTTTCCATTTATAGAACTTTAAAACAATAGACTATGAATTTTATATCATCATACTGTTTCATAGCTTCAAATTAATTTGTTATCAAAAAACATCTATATCACTAACGTTTTTATTACTTTCAGATATTCGAGATGCCCAAAGTTATAGATCCGATCCGTCTCATCCACGAGCTCGGCGGGAACAGAGTGTGGGTTTACGACTCACAAAAAGAATCTCTATGCTGTAGGCTGTGTTCAAAATCCTTCAATATTAAAATTAGGAGCAACCTCTTCCATCATGTGCGATCCAATAAACACCAGAAACATCTTGATCTCTTCAACAAAACACAGACTATTGAGTTGGAGGAACAGACTTCATCGGTTACACGCCCTACTTTTACCATGGATCTGACAAGAATGATGATCGCCTGCAACATCCCTTTGGCCAAGGTGGAACAACCTGAGTTCATCAACTTCTTCGAGAAGCATTGCGGCAAGAGACTTCCAAGCCGGACAACGCTAACAAAGTGTATGGAGGAGGAATGTGAAACAATTTGCTCCAAGATTAAAGAGCAATTGAAGGAGAGGATATTTTTGTACAGGCTGACGAGACGACTGATTCGCAAGGACGGGCCATGACCGCAATCATGGCTGGAACTTTGAATGGAGTCACCCTGGAACGTCCGTTCTTGATTGGTCTGAGCGATTTACTACCATCAATAATCAGAGTCTCCAGTTAGCGGTTATCAGGGCTTTACGCAAAGTCCTTGGAAGTGAATTGGCTAATAAGAAGCTACGTCTTTTTCTCACTGATGGAGCCAGTTATTGTCTCAAGGCTGGTCGTGGACTGGGGCAGCAGTTTCCTAATTTAATACACGTTACCTGTATAGCTCACGCTCTCAATCGTGTTGCTGACCTCGCTAGGACGCAATTTCCGAAAGTAAACCATCTCATCTCGGAAGTCAAGAAATTTTGTGAAGTCATCGATTAGAAAGCGCCACTTCGCAGCTTCCTTCAAAATTCCGCTGCCGCCCGAACCGGTGATTAGTCGTTAGGGAACTTGGTTGGAAGCTGCCTTCTATTATGAGAGGAATTTTCTGAATGTCAAGAAATTCGTGGAGGAATTGAAGAACGACAGTGCTGCAATAATTGAAGCCAAAGAAATCTTTGAAGATGAAGAGATCCTTACTCAGCTTCAAATTAATAGAAGAGGTCCAGACCACTCTCACACTGCAGCCTTTTGCCAACAAGTTGAAAGAGTTGCTGGATAAGAATCCTGGATATAGGACAATGATGGAAACAGCAAGTTCCTTGCATAGTGCTAAAGGAAATGAAGAATATGATGCCAATACCTTCTTGATGGCCAATGCTCCGATGGTGACATGCGACGTGGAAAGACTTTTCTCTGTCCTAAAGGATGTTAACTCTCCAAAGAGAGGAAGATTAACGGAGGCTCATCTTGAAGATATTTTATTCATTCGTTGGAATGGCAAACTCATTTGATAATATCGTTCCATGACCATCAAAGGGTTTTTCGGATCAGACGTTTGAATAAATGATGATAGAAAAATTGTTCCCTCCCTCATTTTGCGACCTTATGTTCTGATATGTAACAAAACGTTTTAGTTAATAATGATTTTAGAAAAACTTAGGAATATAATATTTTCAAAAATCTTGGTGCTATTTTTGCGACAGTAAGTGAACGCAAAGTTAATTTTTCAAGTGACTAACTACTATGACTCTCGAAAAAGAAAATTTATTATATATTTATATATAATTATTCATTTTAAATATATGCACAAATAAATATTTTAATTGAAATATATATACTTAATAGCCATTAAATGTAATCGACAATTTAAAAAAGTAACATTCAAATAGTTTTAAGCTATAATTTCATTTAAGGATTCCTATGATTAACTCTTAAAGGATTAAAATGGAAACAACTCTGCGTTCAGAAATAGTAAGCGGCATATAAAAAATGTTAAGAAATGTTCACATCCCAAACTATCACTTCTAAACAATTTACACAAATAGTTTTACTTTTTCATTTTTAAGAAATTATTTATTCATGGCAATACAAGGCATATTTTTCGGTACTTTTCATTAAAAAATGCCAATAACATTTTCTTAAATAATCAAGAATTAAACCATTTTATTTATAGTATGTACTGTTATTTGAAAGTAGTTGGTGCGTAGAACTTTGTATTCACTTACTGTCGGAAAAAAATGACAACACAATGTTTTATATTAAATAGCTTCCTAAAAAAATCTTTGATTGCAAAATTGAGGGGGTCAACAAAGAATCAATTTATCTATTCTTATATTCCTTTTATATTTTTGGTCTTATCTTTATATAATTGATATAAAAGTATTCTCATTAATCAGTAAATCAAAATGTGTTATTTTGTATAATATATGTAAGTAATGAAACAAACATACTATGCGAGTAATTACTGGATTCTTTCTCGTAGTAATTTAAATCAAAAAAGGAAAGCCAAATTCATTCCTCAACCTCTTAATGTCTCATCTAATATCCAACACCTCGATTCATCTACGGATCCGTATATTCTAAATGAACATCCCTTAATATATCCTTGGTATGATGTAATTTGTTAGTCAAGAAGGAGAACTGATAATTTCTCTAGACAACATTTAATTGAATTATCTAATTATTTTTGCATAATTGCGAAAACAATACATCTAAAGGCATGTACGGTTATAAATTCAACCAATATTCATGTTTGTCTAATTTTCTTTGAAAGGAATGTATTTAGTTTCATTTATAATCATTTACAAAAAATATAAGATATGTAAATATATATATTTATGAGAAAATTATTTTATTTAAATAAAACAGTAATTAAATGACCCTTACACTGTATTAATTTGTAGCCTCACTTCTTCATCCCATGAGGATTAGACCTCCCAAAATAAAACCACTTTTTAGTATTTTACAAGTACCCAGCGATTTTGGTTCATTTTTTGATGTTGAAAACGAATATCTAAATTAAAATTTCTAGCATTGTTAGAAATCGGACATCATGGGTTCAAAGGTTTCGTTGTGAAGCAAAACTTTTTGTTATTACTTATTTTGAAAAAAATAGTTAACTAAATTTAGCTATGACCAATTTATGACTTTGGAATTTTTTGCAAATTTTCGTCAAATAATATTTAGTGCCAATAAATGAACATAAGTGCTGACCATTTTTTAAATAAGACGACATACAAAGTTTGAACAAAATCGGTCAACATTACGAGGTCGCACAACGAGGTCAAAGTTTTAAAAATTTAGTAAAAATATAGTTTTTCGCAAATTTCTTCAAATGGTTGACGTTACGGACTTCAATAATAATTATTAATGTAAAGGAAATCTAATTTACTACCAGACGTATGTTTGATGTTTTTAATAAAACAAAGTTTTCAGTAAAACAAAGAAAAAAGGAGTGTGTATTGTTAGCTTATTTCATAGCTTTTGTATCAATTAACTTCATCGCCTGTAGAAGATGACTTGTTCGCTTCAGAGTAAAATAGTACTTTTAAGTTTAGTAAACTTTTGGATGATAAATCCAAAAATGACCTTGGTTGCATTCTATCATTTCAGAATTCAGGACAATCTGAGTCTTAAAATATAGCGATTTTTAGAACACCAAACATATCAAATGAAATGATGTAAACTCAGATTGTACGAATTCTGAATTGATAGAATGCAACTTTTAACGCATAATTTTTTTACAAAACAATCCTATTAACGACTAGAATGTTTGTGATTGAGGTTGAATTTTAATTTTGCGATTCAATTTAAAATAGAATGTATAGATTATATTATATAAACAGAGTGGTCGAATATACTTTGAAGTAGTAAGTAATATACTACTTTTTACGGCGTAGTAATATCTTTTCAATATAGTTATTACTTCACAAAAGTAATATACTACTTGAGTAAGTATACTACTTTTTTGAGCATCCGAAACAATAAGTAAAGGCAATTCAAACAGGATTTGTAAAAATCCACCCAAACTAGTTTGCATTTTATAATAATCCTATATGTATTATAATATTATAAGTGAGCACAGGCTCAAACATGATAAAGTGGGTGAATTCAAAAACTAAAAAAATGATTCTTACATTATGAGAGGCATAGGTAATTATCCAACCCAAGCCCTCGGGTCCCCGCCTGCTGATATAAGCTTTGATTAGGGTTGAAAACCACCGCCAACTCTTGCAAGGTTTTAAGAGGAGTCCTTACTTTCAATCTCATACACCCCAAGCCCTCGGGTCCCGCATGCTGATATAAGCTTTATTAGGGTTGAAACCACCGCCAACTCTGGCAAGGTATAAGAGGAGTCCTTACTTTCAATCTCATACACCCAAGCCCTCGGGTCCGCCTGCGGATATAGGCTTTTATTTAGGGTTGAAACCCACCGCCAACTCTGGCTAGGTATAAAAGGAGTCCTTACTTTCAATTCCATACACCCAAAGCCCTCGGGTCCCGCCTGCCGTTATGGGCTTTATTTAGGGTTGAAACCCACCGCCAACTCTCGTTAGGTATAAAAGGAGTCCTTACTTTCAATCTCATACACCCCAAGCCCTCGGGTCCCGCCTGTTGTCATAGGCTTTTATTTAGGGTTAAAACCCACCGCCAAACCCTATTAAGGACCCTATTTTTTATTCAAATTCAGCCCAAGTCCTCGTGTCCACCTGTCGACTTAGTCTATTTTTGGGTGTCGAAACCTACCGCCAACCTTTATTAGGAATGAGAGGGACCCTATTAATATTTGCAAATTTTGCTAAGCCTGACTGGGGATAAATATCCGTATTTATCACTCTCATTAATCCAACCCCTCAGTCCTCGCCTTCTAAGGCAGGGGATTCCTTAGGACCAAACCCAACGCAAAACCCTTTTGTGTATATGAGGTACCAAACAAAAAAAAAGAAAGTAGGTCTTAAGCCTGCAGGCCCGCCCACCGATATAGGCTATTCTATTGCCAACCTAGTAAGGCATAAGTGGGACCCTAATTTTAAGTATCATATACCCAAATCTGTCTGGTCCTGCATTTCATATTATCTCACACTATTTTAAGAAGTTTGTTTTCATTTCATACTGCCCATGTCTTAAGCATTGGCAGACATAGAAAAGCAAGGGATATTTTGGGCGTGTGAAAGGGAGAATGTGTGAATGGTGCATTTGAGTTCAACTCTTGTTATCACTATTCTTTTTCTCTTTTGAGTTCCTACAGGTATACAGAACAGAAGCAAAAACAGAGATTCAAATTAAAAAATAAATACCTCCGATCGGGCCAACTTGGCCTGCTTCATAAATGAAATAAATATTCCTCAAGAGAGGAAAGAAAATAGTGATAACAAGAGCCTGGACTCAATTGCACCATTAACACATTCTCCCTTTCACACGCCCAAAATATCCCTTGCTTTTCTATGTCTGCTCATGGGGGGGGAAATATTGGTAGTTCTCACAAGTCCTATGTCTTTACTGGGGGAGATGATCAACATATATTTTTTAAATATTAAAAAAATGTTGACATACAGAGAGAGGGGGGAGGGTTTGGGATGTGTTGGGCTTGACTGTATGTGCCAAATCTGTATAACCAAAATCTGAAGGGCCTTTTTGAGTCTTATGGCATACTTGTTCTGAGTGGTTTATGTTTATACTTGCCTCTTTAGTCGATCATATTATATCCCGAGAGGGGATGGTCATTTTGGTCTACCTCATTGATAAGATCCTAGGTTCGATAGACTAATTTTAATGCTATAATGCTTATTATATCCTATCGGATACATTCTATCGAACCATATAGGCAAAAAAAAAAAAAAGTAAGGACTCCTTTATACCTAACGGGAGTTGGCGGTGGGTTTCAACCCTAAATAAAAAGCCCATAACGGCAGGCGGGACCCGAGGGCTTGGGTGTGTGAGATTGAAAGTAAGGACTCCTTTTATACCTAACGAGAGTTGGCAGTGTGTTTCAACCCCAAATAAAAGCCCATAACGGCAGGCGGGACCCGAGGGCTTGGGGTGTATGAAATTGAAAGTAAAACCTTTTTACCTAACGAGAGTTGGCGGTGGGTTTTAACCCTAAAAAAAAGCCCAAAA
>CP045893.1:0-14697 GCA_013387185.1 Caligus rogercresseyi
TATGTAGAATAAGACTTAAAGTTCGTAGGGCCTCATACATTCTTTAACATTCGAGAGGTGGGGGGGGGGGGGGTTTAAACAAAAACATAACTAAATGATAGAACAATAGAAATTAAACATAAATTTCAATCTTTTTAAAACGTATTATATTACATATATAATATTTTAAAAATATGTTTACGATGTAGAAAAATTATTTACTTTATTAAAAGTTAATAATCCTTAAATGTAAAATTACTTTAGGTAAGACGTCTCCGTCGACAACTTACAATACAGGTTGAAAATTGAATGATAGCTTGTTTGTCTAGGTTTCCCGTAAGATCTTTGACCTATATATTATTTGGACTTAATGTTCATTACTATTCTTAGGTTAGATGTCTTTGTGTGTTCTCCTTAGAAAAAGAATTCGTTTTTTAACAATTAATTACAATGTTTCAAAACATCTGAAGGTCATCTTTGATTTCCATTTCGCAAAACTAGTTGCACATAGGACTTTTTTGTTTCATTTTTGTGCTATGAGTTTTTTTAAATATATATTATCTCTAACTTCAATACTTCGAATTGTTATTTACCTATAATGTTAATAAATAACAGGCTTTGAGCGATCAGAAAAAATAGCGATCCGATCAAAAATAGCGATCAGAAATTCTTTGCGATATAGCGATATAACGATCAGGGATTTTTCCGATCAGCGATCCGATCAATTTAATTGCGATCAACAAAAAAAAACCTATGTAATACTAATTCTAAGTAAACATTTAAATGTATATAAGTCAAATCTTTTAAGTATTCATCTTTATATGGCAATGATTGTTTCCCATAGCCTATGAGCTCCAAAATAACGACTTCGCCCATAGGTGCCTGTCTGTATTTTTAGGACAAAATATCAAATGATTTTTCTCATAGCCTATGAGCTCCAACACTCTGGCTCCACAATTGGCATATGTCTGCATATTTTAAGACATGAGATGTCAGAATAAATGTTCCCATAGCCTATGAGCTCCAAACAATGACTTCTACATAGTCGCCTGTCTGTATATTTTAGGGCAAAAATATATCAGGATAGCACACCTGGCTTTTTTCATCAGTATTAGTCCTGTATTTTGTGTTTTCTAAACAAATATTAGTTGTTGGAATGGATTTTGGTCAATGTGACAGCTAGTTAAGTTTTAAGAATGTAGGGGTTGTCTCAAAAATCTTATTAAAACAATTTTTCTTTTTTGTTATTTTATACAAATTGATCGGATCGCTATTTTTAGTGATTTTCTTACGATCAAAAATATAAAGATCAAGACCTTTTGCGATAACTCCGATCAGCGATCAATATCGCTATATCGCTATTGATGCCGATCAGTAAAAAACTCCGATCAACAAGCCTGATAAATAACAATATTCGCTGAATGAATACAGCGTAATTGTATAATTGAACAATTAAATATCAACGAAAGTATTTTCTTTCATAATGATTCTTACACTTGGTTACGTGTTAAAAAAAACTAAGAGAAAGTCCAACAGTATGTCCCATTTTTTATCTTTTGGATATTTATTTGTATAGTGCTGACCTCTTACCGATCAGTTTTTGTATACCAATAATCAATTTATGTTAGTTGATAAAGAAGTTAAAACGTAAATCATTGTCGTTTTTAAATATAAATTAAGTTAAAGCTATTTAATTGACCGCAGCAGCTATATATACAGCTTTTAAATTGAATGTATTGCATGAGAATTATATCATTGCAGTCTTGACATCAACCAAATAAATATATATACCAACAAGGGCGCTTTAAGATTTAAGTTTATTAAATATATATCAAAACCAAGAAGAAAAAAACATTCAAACTCACTTTATTTTAATTTATTATTTATATATCTTTTTTCTTTTATTTATTTATCATTGACGACTAAGTCTTGACCTAACCACATTTATTATCATTATTTTTATTTTATTAAGTGTTTATACTACTTATGTCCTTTTGTACTTATATGCATAGATTTTTAGTGACTACTCTATTATTGGTTACGACAAGCAATATTATTTAATTATAATGTTCATATTCTTTTGCAATTACTTCTTTGAAAAATAAAAGCCAGTTGAAACTTATTTAATTAGCGCACAGAACTTAAATAAGTCTTAACTTTAATTATATACATGATGTGATCCCTGATCCCCTTACATTTATTCACACATTTATACATGATAACTCCACTTAATAATTAATGTCCGTTGATATATAATGAAGCCTTAATTTTTTTTCAGGGAGTCTCTTTCAACGCGTGGTTTGATGTCAGCTCTGCACTAAGCCCCTGGGCTGTCTCACGTGATCCGGCACGCTCAACCCTCAAATATCTTCTTCTCTAACTGCTCGGCGGACGCCCAGGATTCCCCACAAAACCTCCTCACCTGCCTTCGCTCCGTTCCCCTCTACAAGTTGATGCGGGTCCAAGTCCCTCAAAGCTCGCCCTTTCGACCACCCTGGGGCCCTTCCTACGACGGTGTGGTCGTACACAGCTTCCGGAACAGAATGAGAGACTACCTAGAGAAAATGGCTCGCTATGAGCTACTATTCAGTGTTGCAACGGCGGATGCACTCTTTGCACTAAACGACAAGCAACTTGAATACGTAGGAGACGGCTTATATTGAGATTAAACTCATTACATAATAATAATAATTAAAGGCCAAAAAAATTAAGTGCATCTACAATTCATTAAGAAATATGAGGAAATTTTCCCAAACTTTTTGTTCGTTTTTTTCATTGAATCGTAAATAAATATTATTTTTATAAGATGATCAGTTTATACATGGTAAATAAATTAAATGCACTAAACGCTTCAATGTTAAGGTCCAATGATAATGTTTCGTATATTACTTGAGCTTCTAAATATATCCTCCTTTTTGTAAAAGTCTAAAAGTATTGGAGAAAGGAAGAAATTTACAATTAAATTATAAATTTATTATTGTTAAATAAATTTATAATTTATAATTTATATATAATTAATGTGTTTTTTTATTGTTCATAAATTTGCGTTAACAAAGCTTCAAAAATATAAATCTTACTTTGTTATGAGTTGATAAACAAAGCTTACATATAATAGAGAATGGAATAATGAAAACAAATACCTTTAGTGGGAGCATTATATTTATATATTCAAAATAAATTTTAGGTAACATTTAAATCAATTAAATTATTTGAATAAATTAAATTAAATCATTTAAATTCATATTTAAATCAATTACTAATATAAATTATCTACTTAAATCTTACAAAAGAGTATTTTTAAAAACAATTATTATTAATGTTATTTAATATATATTAATTAATATTAGTATAATCAATCCACAATTACGCTATAAAAAGTATTTATAATATTTAAAAAATGGAATAAAATTACTCTAATTTGATCAGAAAAAAGCAAATTAAAATAATCACTGTTGTTTTATGAACAGAAATATTCCTACATCACAAAGTCTATCTATCTTTTAAAGTTTCTCCATTTGTGGTTTGGACAACCCACCGATAAAAAAACTTTTTTTCCAATGGCAATTTCCTTTTCAACGTCGTATCACCAAAATGAATATCTATTTAATCGCAAAGCCTTTTCAAATATTTTCTTGATCGTGAGAAGTTGCATTTTATATATATTATGAACAGATAAATTTACAGGGGTCCAAACAAAAGTTTTTGTAAATTTCAATTTTCAGGGTCCACGAGAAAAGTGGAGAAAGATGATTTTTGTTGCTCTGAATTAATTTTTACACCAGTGGTTCCCAACTGGATTCGACTCGTGGACCCCTAACGGTCTTCGGCCACTTTCCGTGGACCCCGCCTCAATTTTGTCAAAAACGCGAATTTCAATGCGAGACATCTGCGAAGTACAATTATATTCTATTTTGACTTATATCCAGGCTTGTGAGCGTTCAGCTTTTTTTGCGTTCAGCCTTTTTAAAAAAATAGCGTTCCGTTCAATGTTTTTGCGTTCAGCGTTCCGTTAACGTTCAGTGACGACGTTTTTTTTAGAAAAGAATCTCCAGAAAAAGTGATGACATTTTTTTTAGAAAAGAATCTCCAAAAAAATGACTTTTTTAGAAAAGAAATAGAGAAAAAAATGATAATTACACGTGGACCCCCGGCCAGGCCTTTGTGGACCCCCAAGGGTCCACTGGGCCACTGTTGGGAACTACGGTTTACACGATAGCAGCCACGAGAGGAGAGACGTCTTTTTTAACATATATGCTTTTATTTATTCCCGCACCTTTTCTGTCAATCACGTTCTGAAAAAAGTATATACATAGTATATGCTACGTTATATATCTTCAATAGGATTTACTATACTTATTGTCTTAAATTACTAATACGAACTTATTTTGGGCATGTTTACAAAAATATTTTGTGTTGGTTATATTTTTCATTAAACATTCTTACATCTTCTATAAAAAGGAATTCTATTTGGAATTAAACGGACACAATATTCTTATATTCGAAAAATAATCCTTCCATTCCATGTTTATGACACTTAATTGTGAGAGGAAAAAAATGTCTTTGTTTGAAGAATAAAATAAGACCCTTTCTAAGTAGGCCCACATGTGACGTCATGTTTTTATAATTGACTCTCCCTTTTCTGCCGCCTCTTATTCCTCGTAAAGTATAATAATATAATTTGCACTTACATAAGTAGTCGTACAAAGAAGACAAAGTTTTCTCCAATCAAAATTGACTTAGTTCCTTGATTAATGTTTGAATAAAAGGATTTATCCATTCAGTGTTCTTTCTTCTTTCTATTATTACGTATATTCATATATCCTTTTTCTCTTCTTCTTCTTCATTAAAGTAGAAATAATGAAGGAAAGTTCTTTATCGTATGGTACATAGTCTTTTCATATGTACCTATGTGTGGCATGTATAGAAAAAAGCAAATGCCAAGAAGACTTGGTCTAAGGCAGACATGGGCAAACTAAGGCCCGCGGGCCGTATACGGCCCATTAGACAATTTAATCCGGCCCGCCGAGCTTGTCCAGTAAATAAAATTATATTGCTTCATAAATCAATTATTACGTCTTGTCCATACAATACCGCGTTTCACCATTAGATGACGTGCTGACATTGTGTACCGCGCCTTCCTCTTTATGTCTCTCTTGAATTTTCTCATTGCCATTTGAGTCCTTCAGTACAAAAATGAACGGACCAAAGAAAAAGAAAGTGGACAGTCAATGTAATGCTGTGGCCCTTTTTCAATTTTTATAGCTCATAGTGGCTCGCAAGTCGAAAAGTTTGCCCATCCTTGGTCTAAGGCGAAATAGTTTTGTCAAGGAGGTTTTTTCCCGCTTATTTTTTATGTTTTTTGGGATGACGTCACTTAGGAGGTAGATAAGTCAAACAAAAGTAGTATAGAAACAATGGCCCCAGATGTATGTAGTAAAAGGGCTTGATAAGGTTTCACAGCTTATTCTCGCTTATAAAAATATTTGAAAATATACTTTTAAAATCATTTTTTATATATACAAAATTGGACTGATGATACAACTGTGCTTATGGACAGCGATAGAGCTATTTTCACAGGAACAAATTTTACACGGCTTAAAACGCACGCCTTATATACACATTCATAAACATGAGGGGGGAGAGAGAGTCAAGAGTGACGTCACCATCAACAATCGTCAAATAATAGAGCCTCCACTGATCATAGTTGGGAATCTATTTTTTTGGGTGTCATGAAAGCATTCTGGCCAAATAAAAATAAATCATTATCAGACCAAATTACGTCAGCTGACCTTTTGCTTTACAATAAGATTCTTTCTCGTTTATTTTTTTTTTCTACCAGGTATGGAGACAGAGTCTCGTAACATTCTTCTCTCTCAATATGTGTCAGCCAACTATGAGCTCCATCAGCGGGAGATATTCTCCTCCATCATCACGGACTACACTGACTGGCAGAGCCCCTCTCAACACCCCGTGTCCATTCGTGATAAAACCCTGGAGGCTCTCAACGACGCCCAGTACCTTGCTCCTCTCGTGGAAACGGGGACTATCACTCTTCTCTCAATACGCGGTCCTGGTTTGGGGTATTTGAGTACCAGACAAAGACGGGATACTATAAGCAGGTAAACTGTGAACTTGGACACATAACCGGCCAGATAATCAATCTTTGAAAATACCTTTGCTATATATAACTAACCATGACGCTTCTTATAGTGAAACTAACATTATATATTTTTTAAATAGCGTCTTGGCTGTGCTCATGGCGAGGAGCTAAAGTACGTTTTTGGGATTCCCTTGAGGCTTAAGACACTGGATGGCCAAAAGTTTTCCAATCAGGAAGTTCAGCTATCCAAAATCATCATGAAGTACTTTACCAGTTTTGCCTCATCGGGGTAAGTTTCTTCTTTTTTTATTTTAAATCTCTTTTATAGACTAAAGGATGCCCAAATGGATTGACTGAAACTAAAGTTACTTAATTTAAAAATAGGTACTTTAAAAAGTTTTCAGCCTGAAAAAAAATAAAAAAAATCGTAAATATTTAGAGAAAAAATAGATAACTTTATTATAAAGAAAAAAAATATTCCAACTATGCTTAATTCCCGGATTTTAAAGTTCAATATCTAAAGGTTACTTTATTTTATAGAAATTCCAAAATAATGCTTGTAAAAAATTTATTTAAAAAAGCTGTAATAATGAGCAAATATTTAAACGTAAAAACTAGAATGGAAAATTGAGAAATAGTTTGTTTAAACATATTAAAGTTTTTCGTATGCTATATTATCTTTTTACTACAAAATATGTTGAGGACTACATTCATTTTTAATTTCCTCACTGATGACTTTTGATACAATGCTTATTCTAAAGAAAAAGCAATAATAGGCCGTAACAGAACCATAAGACCATAATAGGACAAAAAAATTGTTATGTTTACTAAATAAGTACTTTTTTTATTTTACATTTATTGAAACTGCCAGAAAAATATTTAGAATATATGATTGTATATTAGCTAAATATATTAAAATTTGGAATTGCCTATATATGTATTAGTTGTATAGTTCTTGTTTTTATACCAATTGCTTATAAATAAATTAAAGTTATAAGTTGGCTTTAGAAAACATTTGTCAGAAGTACTTATGTATAAATTGATTGGTAGCCTTACTATAAAGAAATATGTATAAATAATATGAAGTAAGATATATATTATTATAATAATAGTGAAAAGAAATATAATGCCATGTTGCCTAGCATGAAAATGATTGCTCAAACATTTTGTCATGCTGGGAAAGAACATTTATATTTGGTTTTCTGATGAGAGGAATATATATATATATATATAAACCATTTGCACAAAATTATAAGCTTTTTGTGTATTTAATCAAACTCCAATAAAAAATATATTATTTTTTATCTACAGCCTTACATTCTGTTGTTATATCTTCAAAAACATTTTAATAATATTCTTGCAATATTACACATTATTTAATTAATATAAATTTCATTTTTTTTGATAAATTGGCTGCAGAACCTCATATGACCCAACATTTTTCCTATTTTAAGTATAATTTAATGAAAAAGTACATATATTTTTCAGTAAAGTCTCAGTGTCGTCAAATTCCCCGGGTAGAATGTATAATAACAATTAAGATATATATTTTTTTAATTTGCCTTCTTGACCCATATACCTACCACCTTTATTAAAAGACTGTTTATTATTTCCTCTATATATTCATTTAGTATCTTTTTCTGGTTGCTATTATTTTCAAAGAAGAACTTGAAGGTGACCTTTTGTGAATCAAAGGATTTTCTTTGTATCCTTCAGTGTTTAGATAAAGAAAGATTCCAAGGAGTTTTTCCTTCAAAGAATATTTTATGGAGGGAAAATGTAGTAATTTTTCCTTTTTTTTTGGGGGGGGGGGGATAAAATTGGTACAATTTTGGTTACACGCTGAGAGAGTATCTGCAATAAATCAAGGACAATTTCTTTATTTCTCCTTTATATCCCTAAACACACCTCTTCAAATTATAGGTATGCCCATGTCTATTGGTGACTAGGAACAGCATTGAACCTATGTATAAAAATAAATGGATGATTCCCCCCCCCCCCTAATGTGATTTCTTAGAGTGAAAAGACAACGGGGACAAAGTTAAAAAACTTTTTTAACTTAATTTTAAATAACAGAGACTAATTAGAAATATTGTACTTAAATGGATATATATATTATATATGGAACAAGAAGAAGACCTAGTTCCCTCTCCATTAAATTTAAAATGTAGATGAGAACCCTCTCTATCTTAATGCATCAATGAGATTGCAGGTAGGCAACTCCTAAGGAATTGCGGACCAAAGGTTTTGTTGACTTTAAATTAAAAACCTCTGAATATTAATTACAGTTATTTACTACAGCGTTTTTTTAGTCCGACGGCACCATATAAAACGCCGGTAGCTGTTTAGCATGCAGTAAGACGATGATATTAATATAGAATTCTTAGTTCATCATATATGGCAAACCGAAATCTTTGAAGAAGTCTAGTTAGACTTTTTTAAATAAAAGGTATTTATTTGAATGAAGTCAAATAAGTAAACAATGAGGACCATATGAAGAGGGTAATCAAGAGTCAAGGAAGGCCTTGATGACCAACAACTGTATATAATATGGTAGGTTCTTAAGAAGAAATCTAGTCATACTTTTATTATATGAAAATTATATACAAATAATAAAACCATACAATACTAATGCAATTTATTATAAAATATGCGGTAAATATTAATACAATACCTTACGCAACCTTTCTCCATGACGTTCTAAATTTAAAGTCAACAAAACCTTTTGGTCCGCATTGTCTTTAGAGTGCCTGCAGGTATATTTATTCTTGTAGTTTAAAGACATGGAAAAATAAATAATATAGCAAACTCCTGGTTTGATAAATAACTTATGGCAAACGCACTAAAGTATACTCTTGAATAAATGCACCTAATAAATACATTTGACGAAGAAATAAAATATATTGCAACATATAAAGAAATGTTATTAGGTCAAGACAAGGAATACTAGAAAACACCATGGAAGGGTGATGACTCTTTACCTAAGTAGTGTACTTCCGATTCGGTAGGTATTTATTCTTGGTTAAACGATGTATATTTCAAAGTCACGTATTTTTTCTTTAAATCGATCTCAATTAAGAGTAAAATGACTCTGCCTAGTTAATGGCTTATGTTGAGTATTTTAACTTAATAAGAATATAAAGCACTAAAGTAACAACATGTAATTTATATATTAACATTGATAATACACAAGTAAATTTAGATGTCCTGCTTACGTATTGTTTTCCCGGCGCGACAAAAAAGTCATGCTTCCATGAAGTTTCTAGTATTCCTTGGTCAAGAATATCTGATTACGTTTCCTTTATACTCTTTGAGTATGGCAGACTGCAATCTCGTTCAATATATTTCTTAATAAGAAATAATACCCGATGATAGTTCCTTAGATGTCTAAGCAATACGTCCTGTTTACTCAGAAATTCTTAGTTTAGAGATTCATATTGTCGTAAATATTTTCATCAAAATTATTTTTAGTATGTATTACCTAAATATATATATATATATATATACCTATATATATATCTATTATATATATTATATATATATATATATATATATATATATATATATATATATATATATAATATATATATCATATTATAAATATATATATATATATATACCTATATAAGGACTATTCAACTATTTACCAAATTATGTAAATTATGTGAGACCACACTTAATGAGTGGTAGTATTATTATTAAAGGAGTATCAACCATCTCACGTACTTTGAAAGTTACATCCTATTATAAGCATGTAACTATTAAGTTAATACCTTTGCTCGTACTTGAGTATATTTATATTACATGTATATACTATATTTTGCAAGAAATGACGAAATGATTCATCCTTTTGAAGAATTGCTTGTTAAGGTTATATGTAGATAGTCCCAACCCAAGATAATAGATGATACAAGATGCGCAGAACGCAGTGTTTAGATTCCTCTGATTAGAAAAGAAAAACTGAAACCTCACACATGACGTCACATTATCGATTTGTTATGATTTATGGCATAAAAATATCTATATTTTCTTTTTTTCTCTCATAATGTTTCTGTCTGTTTGATAGAAAGGACTTCTACTTTTATGGACTATTGAAAAATATAAATAATCCAACCTTTTCAGATTTTAATAAATTGGCTGAGTTTCGACCTGAAATTGAGAATATAATGCAAATAATATATTTTTAAACCAATTTCTTTTTTTGCTGAAAATCATGTGAATGTACTTACACAGAGTCATAAAAATCTTATTTTATATGTAATTATATACGAGGTTGTGTGGCTTCATCGATATTAGTCCATCATATTATCATTTATTCTTTATTTAGGTGGTGTAGGTATTATTAGATATACTGGCAAATCGTTTAAATGATGATGTCACATTTTTTTGATTTTTATTATTTGAAACATCCCTCTTTGTTTACATGAGTTCTGCCCCCCCCCCCCCTGGTCCTAATCAGAATTTAGCCCGGTAGAACTAGCTTCCTTTATAATTTATCTCTTGTCAACATGTTAAAATTTAACTTCCCTTTTATTTGTAATAACTTAAATATATTAGTATTCATATTTTTTTGTGAAATAATGACAATACATTTAATATTTATTTATTTAGGAAATCAGGTGATATTGCAACTTCAGCATTACCTTGAATTTATCATAACACGATCGTAAGGGCAATGTGATGAAACTTTAAAACAAGATGTTTTAAATCAACTATTGTATATTTTTCAGTTATGTTGTACCAAGTTTAAATGTTAATATTTAATATTTGAGCAAAAACACATGCGTTGGTTTTGATAGAAAGGCTGTTCCATAAATAATGAGGTCGACCAATTAAACTCAAAATTTTCATCAGATCAACAAAAAACTTCTTAATCAGTACACATAATCCCCTCCGACTACAATGACGTCGTGGCAGTGTCCCCGGAGCTTCCTGAGTTGGTCGTAGAGCTCGTCTTCACTGACCCTCCTCATCGCCCGCTGAACGGCGAGTGTAGCCTCCTCGTGGCCCCCAAACTCGTCCTCCCGGAGTAGGTGCATCAACTTCCGGAACAAGAACCTGTCACACAGGTTCAGGTCGGGTGAGTAGGGTGACTGTTTCACCGGTTCCACGTCCCTCCGGGTCAGGAACTCCCTGGTATCGGTGGCAGTGTGGGGACGTGCATTGTCCCACATGAGGAGACACTCTTTCAGCCGGATCTTGTCCTTTTTCAGGCTGAGAAAGCGCTTCCCAGTCGTCTCAGGTACTCTATCATGGTGTTCCGGTCGGCTGTGGTCCCGGCAGGTAGTGCAGTGATCGATACCCGCCTCGGCTTGCAAGTGAACCCCATCAGAATAATCGTCTTCCTCGCTGTCTGTTTCACACGAGGGGTCAAGAACTGGCCCCCGTGGGCTCCGCCAAGACTTGCCTCCGCTCCGCCGAATCCCATTAGAACCAGGACTTGTCCTGGACGAACAGATGAGACCCCAAAAAGTCCTCCCCGTGGTCCTGGAACAGCTTCAGGAGGTCCTGACAGCACTTCACTCGCTGCGTCTTGTTGGCTTCAGAGAGCTGGTGAGGGACGAGCACGCTGAGAAGGTTTCGGAGCCCTAGATCCTCCGTCAGAAGCCTGAAAACAGTTGTAGATGGTAGGGCCACCTCTGCAGCAACTTGTCGAGTGGTCATCCGGGGTTATCCTCGACCAGGCGCTTCACACGGGCCACATTCTCCTCTGTCCTCGTCTCCCGGGGACGTACGGGACAGGTCTTCTTCTCCAGGACAAAAACACCCTTATCAAAACTCAGTGTGCCATCTCTGGAGGGTGGAGAGGCCAGGGCAGGAGTCAGGGAAGGTAGAGAGAAGGTCCCCGTGGATCTCGTTGACTGTCCTGGCGAGCTTGATCCGGATCAAGAAGTAGGAGCGAAAGTTGGGTGTCTCCATTTTCAGCGGCGAGTAGAATGAATGATAGAAATGACGCGATTACTCACCTTATATACTAACCTGAGTGGCGCCATACAGTCTGTTCCCATGCAAAAATATGCGATAAGAACGTTCCCGTTGAAATTTTTGTGATAGCGTGTGAACTTTTCGAGATAGCTAACCTACCTCATTATTTATGGAACAACCTAATATCACATTAGCATGTCATCAGATTGCACATTTTCGAGTGCTTCATATGAGGAAGAAATATGTAGCATTCAGCACTATCTTATAAATACATAAAAAACTAAAATTTGAATCATAAATGGATTATATTTATTTATTTCAAGATATTGCACATATGTACAAATTTCTAAGTCCCTTTCGGACAGATAGGGGACTATTATTGGCTCTGATTTTTTCCATTCCCTTAATATTCGATAACTAATTTAACGAACCTTAAACATAACTAATGGGGTTTTCATATATATATATAATACAAATATATGGATATTTTTCACACAGAAGAATTCCTATTTTTTCAATATATTGAATCAATGAACCAATATTCATGAAAACCTCATAACAAGCTTCAGTCATGCGGAAATCCTTATAAGTATATATCTTTAGGTTATGGACAGAAGAAGAAAGTATACAAAGTATAATAAATATTTACATGCTTTTAACCAAATATTCAACAGAGAGGCACATTATTGAAAAAGAGTTGGACGTGAAAGGTGGGGATATTCGGGTAACTTCTCTTTTCCTTATTTCAAATCGTTTCCATGGCTTTGATTTATCCGTCAAGTTTCTTCTCAAGTTTCATTGTAAGAGGGGGAGGGAGGGCTATGCAAATAATTGTCTAAGGTAAACACTCACATATTTTATTAGCCTTTCGTGCAGATGTTTGATGGGGGAAATGCAAGTCCTCAACATAAAGGGGATATTTTGATTTTAGTTTATTGACCTGCAGTTCCCTCCACTTAACACTTTGGCACTCACGAAAAATCAAATATTAGGTGGTACAATAAGCCAATATATATATATATAGTTTATGTGTAGTAAAGTATAGGGATATTTATGGCATGATCAATCGCTATTTTACATATTTGGGGAAAGGTTCAAAGACAAATGAAACATTTAAAATATGCATTAAAAGTCAACTATTTACAAAAAAAAAATATATTTTTTTCAGCTTACTTTAAATACGTTTTTGCATTCAAGTTTTTTAATGATCATGTTTGTCTTTTGTAAGAATTTTCGTTTTTTTTTGGGGTTCCTCGTCGAAAATAATAACTGGAGGTACTAATATTTATGCAAATCATTGAATCAAGTTGCCAGAGGTGGTCAACAGACTGGTTGAATAGATGCGCATTTGGCATCAATATTTTTACACTATGTGCATTTCTTTGTCTCACAAGCAAGATGTAGTCGGTGGTTCATCAAAGGTGGAATTGTATCTTAAAACTATAGAATTTGAGTTCGTCGTCCGTCCGTTCTGACCTCTATAGACGGCCAAACTACAGCATCTAGAGAGCTGAAATTTGCACACAGATGCATCATGACCCTGGCAAGGATCTGGGCTAGGTTAGATTCTAATCAGACAAGATATGCTCTGTGAGAGGGTTTTGCGGTGCATGAATTTTTGAGGGTAAGAGGGTTTGGGCTTTACAAAGGTGTTTTGGGGCTTTGGCCGTAGCATCTTTTGTTAAAAACAAGCTTAAGGCCTAGCGGCCTTGAAAAGTCCTGAAAAGGCTTGGAAAATTTGGTTGTCCATAGTTCTTAAGTGAGATGTTCTAGGAGCAGAACGCAAAATATAAGTTATCTGCATCTCTTCCCGAAAAACCATTTTAGAAGAAAAAAAATCGGATCAGACCTCCCGGATCGGATTATGACATTTCCTTAACTTTTAAATTTGTTCCCCATTTCGAAAAAAGCCACTCCGAAAGTATACAAAGAATATATAAGAATATTATAAAAACTATAAAAAGACATGAATGAATTTTTATAATTACTCGTATGTTATTTTATTTTTATTCCTGGTTTTAAAGATTTTTATTATCAACTACATAAAATGATATTATCCTCCAATATATTTTTTTATATTCATTTATGGATCAGCAATACAGCATTATTTGTTTATTTTGCAGATCGATTATTTTGATCATAATTAGTGTGAACTCCCCATCGTGAAGCTACAGTTATTAAAGAAAAATTATAAATTTCGAAACCTATCGACATAAAATGATATATATATGTATATATATGTATGTATATATATAATATAATCAAATAAATGAATTCAGCATTCATATCAATATGAAATATCTAAAATATATTTATGTATAAAAATAACATCCAATGAGCAATAAAATATTTTTTTAAAGATAGCTTATTCATATTATATTCCTACAATAAAATGATAAAATATAAGAAGAAGGAGATCTCTCCTCGTCAAAAGGCTGTTGAATTTGCACTGCACTCAACATGAATCATTCATTGCGAAGAGACTGACAATAACTCTTACATTCGAATCGAAGAACCTTAGAGCAATACTGATTGGGGCAGCGGCTCGTTATTCAGCCCTCTCAATAAAAATTCCCAATTCATCTGCAAACGTCATGGGACATGGACCGGAGATTTGATAAAGTTTATTCCTTCAAATTATTTCGAATAATTCAAACTCATCATATCGACAATAAGACGAACTCAACGTTTTA
>CP045893.1:14797-72056 GCA_013387185.1 Caligus rogercresseyi
CCGTCCTCTCCAAGATCTTGGAGAAGGTAGCTAAGGCTGATCTGGCAGTACCATATGGGAAAATTAGCGCCTTACCCAACATGCCAATTTGGCTTGCGGGCTGGCCGCTCCACTACTACAGCCATTGGAACGGTCACAGACAAATGGATAAAGGCTGGTCTAGGAAGGGAAGGTCGTAGGCATACTGGCCTTTGATCTATCCTCCGCCGTTGCGACCTCCTACTGGAAAAAATCAAGGACCTTGGCGTCACAACGAGAGTGGGAGACTGGTTTGGATCCTACCTGAATGGAGGCAAGCAAAGCGTCAATTGGAACGGCACCAGGAGCGACTTCGCGACGTGAAGTATGGGGTTCCGCCAAGGTTCTATCCTTGGTCATTTACTCTTTCTCATACTCATGGCTGGGCCTCCCAGTGGAGATGGGAGGGGGGGTGAGAACATTGTTTGCTATGCAGACGACCCGTCAGTGTCTGGACAGCGGGCAGAGATGTTGAATGTGGTGGAGACCATCTGAACCTCCTCGCCGCCAAATTTGTGGAGTTTGCAGCGAGAAATGGGCTCTCTTTAACCACACAAAAACCCAGCTACTCCTGGCGGGTGGTAGGGACAGTAAAGAGAGAAGGAAGAGGGTTAAGGTAAAGGTCGGGCCCTCCACAGTCTCCCCCTCCAGTGGGAATTGGAGTTGCTAGGGGCAAAGTTTGACTCACCTTTTCACTCAACTTAAATGTTGACATCATGGCGAGGGCGCAGCCAGGGTCAGGGCCAACATGGTTGTAAGGCTGGCGAAGCACATCCCAAGGGGTCCTTACCTCCACCAACTTGCCAAGGGCATTGTTCTTGGGAAGGTCGGCTATGCTGTCTCAGCGGTCACACCCGTACGGTTTGGAGACAGTAACCCACAGGACCACTTGCAGCTACCTAGGTAGCTCTGAATGATGTTGCCAGGACTCTCACTGGCAGGCTCAGGAGAGAGCACATACCCGTCCGGAACCTCCTGAAGTCGGCAGGGCTTCCATCCATCAAACCATGGCCGTGCGGTCGGCAGCCAGGCGTGGAAGGCATTTTGGAGTAGGGACGGGCGAAGAGGAGGGAGAAACCCACTTGGCCTCATGCTCTTCGAGACAAAAAAAAATGGAAAGGAGACCAGATCCGACGCAGCCGGAATCGTCCCCAAACCCCTCCTCTGGCAGGCAGATACCCTGGTATTGCTGCAAGAACTGCTGGAATAAAAGTCCACAGTTGCGACAGGCAAGACGTGGAGAGCTGCCAGGGATGCAGCAATAGCTCTCGCCGAGGGAGTGGCGCTATAGATTACTCCGATCTCATGGCATGATTCCCCAAAAAATCGATGTGGCTTTTTATTTATATTTTATATATTCATGTATATTATATATACGCTTATTAATTAGTTTGTGTTTTTAATTGTTTTGTTTTATTTAATTAAATTATACTATTATTTTAGACCAGCTACTTCGTGCTGAAATATAACGGATTACACACGAAACAACAGAACGCTGTTTCTCTGCTATTAAATGGAATCTGCTCTCTATATCTTTATATCTCTATGCTTGATACTTTGACTACTGCTCAAGGCATGAGAATAATAATAAAATATTCCTTCTTTTTTGTTTTTCATAAGCTGCTGACTTGAACGTTGATCTTTCCCTTTATATTCAATATAAAATTCTCCAATCAGTTATTATTATTAAACTTTACAGGAAAGGGGCGCATCCAGGCAGGTAGTTTGGATACATTTCATTTGAGTCGATTACTTCTTTTTAACACAGCAGATGTCGTTTTGGAATTAAAAATATGACGTCATGCCGGGTTGTTTTCGATCTCATTCATCACATCCATTTAAGTAATGGCATTCACTACTAATTTTTTAACTTATTTGCACAAAGATATTTAATATTCAGTGTATTAGGCAATTACATTAGAAGACATTGAGTGTACTTAAATGTTATGTAGATAATCTAGGAGGTAAAGTTTTTTCACTCCTTTATTGTTTGGATAGTAGATATAAAATTATAAAAAAATATAATATATAAGTAAAATAAACTTTATAATTTATAATAAAAAACAAGAATATCAATAAAAACTATTTAAAATATTTCACTATTCTTTTCATAATTTTAAAATATTATTCTAGGAGGTGAGGTTTCATGTGGAGTATGGAGCGAAGAGTTCCGCGGAACAAAAATAATAATAGACACGACAATGTTTAAGTTACGTCATTAATACGTCAAAGGATACTTGATATATCCCAAAATTCCTACGATTTTTTTTTCTTAGCTGCATCAACATCAACGCCTCTAGTGGATAAATAAACGAAAGGAAGCCGAGAAATAATAAAAATAAGAACCAAAAGCTCTTGATGCGCCACTTTCCTTTAAAGCTTTACTATATAAAGGTTTTGTGAGGAAAATCAATATGACGTAAAAAAAAACAATGTAAAAGATTATGCTGACGAGTACGACCAGGAAATACAATCGTAGCTCGTCAAGCAACAAATCTAAAATTAAACTACAATGTTTATTTATGATTTTATTATTACAACCCCTCTTGCTCTTTTTTATTTAACTCAGAATCATCTTTTTTGTAAATATATTGTAAGAAAGTACTGAGCCATCGCATATCTTTATTTATTTAAATGAATGTTTTTTTAATAAATAAGCAGTTCAATTTATTGTAATTTAAATTAAAGTACATAATAGCAAAGAGCATCAGAGTATTTGCATACATAAATATAAAAAATCAAGCCGTACCTAAGGTAAATTAGTGAGAGCTCATTTGATGCAAATTTATTTCATTATGCATTCTACAGCGTTGTCTCTTAGGGGATATCTCCCAGTTCATAGTTACGGAGGCTGAAAGCCATGAGGTGAACTACTAATTGAGTAAATGAAACGAACTCTACGCATGTGAAACCATCAATTGGAGGTGGAAGGCAACTTATGTGTAATTGTCAAGACAATTCAAGAAAGAAAACGGACACTAACGAGACTTTTCTCAATTTTTAGATAAAAGAAATATAATTTGTAAATATTTATATTCGTACTTTGTATTCTTTCATTATCTTAATAATTCAGATATTTTATATACTACATTCCTACTAAGGAGTGTCGATGTGCCATAAAATCCAATTCAATGAAAATCAATATAATGACATCTAAGATACGGAAGCCTCTGATGTAAATTGATTAATTTAAATTGAATAGAAAAAAAGTTTAAAAATGCCTTCTAGGAATTAACTATAGTTTATTTAAGTGTCAAATAACAAATATGGATTATTTTGTGCAGGAAATCATATTAAAATACAAACTTTCATTGAATTGACGGATTGTTTTATTCTTCAGCTCTAAGGAATCGTATAATTATTTATTAAATGAACCAATTGCAAAGTGCAAAAAATCAGAAACGCGAAGAGATCGCCGGAGGACCCGACGTTGCAACGATTTTTCCTATTCTAACCAAAGTTTTACCAGTTGGTATTATTTTTACATATTTTCTTTAATGTATTTATAATGGTTGTACCTTATTGATTTGTTTTTGTTGTCCTTACATAATTTTTTTGTTTACTCTGAATTACAGTTACGCATGTTGACCAAGAAAAAAAGTAATTATTTCTTCTATGGACTTTAATAATAAAATAGTTTGATATAATCTACAATTCATATACATCAACTACAAGATTTTCAGTTTTGATAAAATTTGAAATATCACACCAATACTCTTTAAGGCTTCACAATTGTAAAAAGAAATATTATTATTGTCCCTGTCAATAATTATAACAATTGTACCTGATCGAATGTAGGATAAAAAATATGTTTATACTTTTAACATTTGGTAATATTTGTATTTTTTAGATCGATCACCATATCACAAAAAGATATATATATATCAGGAAACGACGGGTACCGAGCTGTTTTTTGAGCGTCCCGGCCCGGTGTCGTGGTGTTTTCAGACACCAGGCGGGTACTTAAACATTTCTAACATTATTTTCTTAAAAAAACGTCGTCACTTTTTTGTGAAAAGTCTTTTCTTTAAAAAAAACGTCGATCCGGCTTGAAAAAATTAAGTCCCAGCCCGGCCGGGTCCCGGCGGAAAAAGATGTCCCTGTCGTTTCCTGATATATATATTTATTTGTATATATAATTTTTAACATATTGGCAGTATATGTATTTATTTAATTTATTTTACTTAAACGACATTATGTAATATTATATATATTCCACGTAGTTATTATAAATATATTTTAAAATGGTGATAAGCTTCATAACGTCATTCATGGAATAGTTGTCAATGCTTATAGTAAATAATTAATCAAAACATTTGTTTTGCATATAGCATTGGCCTAATTTATCCACTAGTCCAAATAATGGAACATTAATAAAATCAGATACTCTTCATTTAAACAACTATTTATCTTCATTTAACTTTCTGAGTTTCATTCTTATTTTGATCCTATATAGACTATATAAAAAGCCCCGAAACCTCATGTTAGAAACATAATAAGTTGTAATTGGTCCATATATTTGGCAAAAATCAATCATAATAATAATCTATTTTTTTATACATTATATACAATCTTATAAGATTTATGTTGGTATTAATTCACTGTACATTCCATCAACTGATAATATTTAATGGGAATATATAAATAATAAACACAAATTTGTGTTTGTATTTTTTTTTGTAAATGGTAAATTATTTGTATTTCATAAGATGATTCTACGATGAAAGAAAATTTAAATAACGAATTATTTAAGAGGCCAATCTCCCGTAACATTTAAACATTATTTCAAGGGCAAGCTTCGATTAAATATAAAATAGTTGTTATCACAGCAGAATTTAACATTGTCTTATGTACAGTATTTTTTCTATAATGTAAGAAAATGATATTAACAAAAAATCAACTTACCAAGAGATATTAAAATTAAAATAACCGCAGAAGATTCTATCAACGGATTCTTCATCTTGTAAACAATCCCTGAAAATAGAGAAAAATATACATTTATTAGATTTAGGCAATTTTATGATAGAATAGCTTACACATTCAAGTAACAAAACTCATGAATACAAATTTAGCACAGCGTTACCCATTATGACTGTAGACTTGGTTAACGTTTACTATTTATTGCCTAAGCTTATGTGTTCATTTGTAGATCTCCAAAGCTAATTTTTGATTGTGTAATTAGTTTAGCTGAATATATATATTATATATATATATAATTACAATAACTATATTGAAAATACCAATATATTTGTCTTGCCAAAAAATCTTGTAAAATATATCAATTATAAACCTTATTCAGTTACTTGAATACATACTATTTAATTACTTATGATGGGCACTATGTTTATAACATCTCATTTAGAATAATACACTCCTTCGATAAGATAAATTTATAGAGTCCAATGGTATGGAACACTAATTTTTATTGCCTCTTTGACTATTAATGTAATTTGTTAAAATCGTCATAAAAATAACACACTTTAACATATTTTATTTCCTAATAAATGAAGCTTCTATATTTAAAAGAAAAAGAACATTTAATCGTTTCATGATTTGATTGACCCCATTTTCAACTTGTCATAATTTTATTACACATTGACAAGACCTGCAGCGGAACTTTTGGTACAGCAGTCATGGCATTTAAAACTGTCATAAGGGCAACTATAAGAGGGATGCCGAGGAAATATGCTAAAGGTTTTTCGCAAAATTAAACCAATCATTTAATGGAAAAATAATATTATCCACTTTGAAAAAAAAATCTGGATCCCAAGAAATCACTAGTTTTATTATAAAAATGCATTTCATGACTGTCAGGGTATTCACTTCATGTGGAAAATATTACGTTCAACATTTGTAAAATATGTGGAAATTCCCCAAAATTTACCATCTAAGTGTCTTTTCATGGACAACGCCATCGACCTGATGAACTTTTGGTGGATGATTTCCTAGACATATTTTAACCATCTAAATTAAACTTAAAAATTGTTTCTACTTTGTTTAAATTTTTCAAATGTTATTTTTTTATTTTAATTTTTTTAGTATAAATATTGTTCAATTCGTTTAACATTTTGATAGGTCCTTATTCAAGATAGTTCGATTGACAGATAATATAATATTAAACTGTGTTGTTTATTGATAAATAATGTTTATATATAATTATAACGGACTGTATTGCTTTCTATCGCTTTTGGTACAATTTCAATAAATACCCTACAAAAATATGGCGTCGATAATGTTGTTGTAACATCGAATTTTACAAAATTCTGGAATACAAAGCCTACTAAATATTAGGAATATTCAAAACCAATAGAGATATAACTATATAGAGATCTTATTCCCTCCAATAACAGAGAAACAATCGTTTAGCTGTATTCTAGACACAATGACGTATTTCTCTGAAAAATCCATAGAGATATAAAGATATGGAGAGCTTTTTCCCTCCAATAGCAGAGAAACAATCGTTCAGCTGTATTCTGGACACAATGACGTATTTCTCTGAATCCAATAAGCTCTCTTGTCTTTATATCTCTATGTCAAAAGTGCACAAAAGTCCTTAGCCAGATAAAATAATCATAATGAGTGCATTAAAAACATTTTGAACTAGAGGCATATATACACTCAGAGAGTGCAAACCTCCGTCGTCACGGGGTCCTTATGAGCCTTCTGAGGTGGATTTTTCACGACTGGGGCGGCGTAGAGGGACGGGGAGGGTTCCCCTCGACGGAATTCCGAGAGGAAGACGCTCCGGCACCCGATTTCACAGCACAGCGACATCTATTGGCAGAGTAGGCTAACTTGAATTATTTATTAGTATTTAGCTCATTTTGCATCTTAAAGAAGCATTCAGATATGCCAAAATTTAATCACTTGTTCCTTTTGGTATTTCCAACAACTCCACAAAGTTTCATCCGAATCCGTTCCGTACTTTTTGAGTTATCCTGCTGACAAACAAACCAACCAACAACCAACGCCGTGAAAACAATACCTCCTTCGGCGGAGGTAATTACATCGATCAAATTAAAAGGTTATCAAACTGTACTGCAATATTTATGTAGATGTACAAAAATATTTTTTTAAGTTAAACAGTTTGTACAAGAGGAATATTAACAAGTAAAAATGTTAATATTAATACTCTCAATTACTGTATTTGTTTCGCATTTGATCCTGAGTTCCATCATTAATCAACCTTTGCACATTTTTACAGTAATAGGAAATCGATGTAAACGAAACACACGCATATTTTGTTAGCATTTAGCGTATTAGGTAAAGTAGCTCCAATGTACATATTGTTGCTAATGCACAAAGTAACGTAATTTTCCTCCATAAATCCTTCATCTTATGCATAAACTCAAGAGTAAAAACAAACATTTCTTAATCAATGTGTTAAAAATTAAGAATCCTTTAAAGCTATTTTTAACCTTTGAAGGAAAATCATTTTACAGGTATAGTAATTTTACATTTTTTTTTTTTTGCATATATGGTTCGATAGAATTGCTTCCGATAGGATATGAATAAGCATTATATCATTAAAATTAGTCACTCGAACCTAGCATCTTATCAATGAGGTAGACCAAAAATGACCATCCCCACTCGGATACGAGCCTGCGCACCCAACATGGAGAGTTGAACACGCCTTCACATGCACGGCTTTCTCACCTCTTATTTTAATTTATCATTGACATGACAAATATTGACCTTTAACCTTAATTTATGTATATTGAGCCAATAGTATTATTGTTCCAAGATTTAAATATTAAATATTATTATAACAACTTTTATACTCCCAAAGAGACCATTTTATAGCCTTTTACACTGATCAAATGGAGCCGTCATCATCAACGCAAACATCACCAAAACCCAGCAAATTTTTATATGCCAAAAGAAGCTCCAATGACCAAGAAATTTATGACATTTCCAATATTGTACATAAACTTACATCTCCATGTTTTACAAAAAGTTTTTATCCAATTGGAATGTGTTTTTGATTACTTTTTAATATTTTTTATACTTTTTTTGTTATTTAATTCCTGTTTATCTGTCTAGTAGAATGTTATTTCTGTCATGTCTATATAAATATCTATAGAAATTGATAAAGTATCGCCTAATGGCCAAATATATATATATACTTATAGCATTTTTTTTTGGATAATAAACTAAATAAATTTGCAAAACAAATAGGATTTTACATATTTGGCTGATAATAATTGTTTGAATTATGTTTTATTTTTTTTACAGAAGAATAGATTTTGTCTCCTGAATTGCACTATTGTAAAATAATTCCTGCTTTCCTGCATGTCAACTAATTACGATATGTTTTTAAAAAGATAATTGAATTTGTTAGGTATTTCTTCAATATTTTATATGAAGGAAAGGTCTGTACATTATGTAAATTAATATATCTGTAAATTAAAGAAGTATAGATTTCTTATACACAAATGTTAGTTTTGAATATATTCAAACTAAAAACCACTGTAACAATATATGTGATTGTAGACTTAAAGATTGTTTTTTAATGTAATGTTTAAATTAGAAAGATGAAAAAGAAAATGTGTTTTCTCTTCTTTAAATCACTTTATTTATTCGGCAAAACCTGACAAAAAATATTGTTACACATTGGGTTAAAATTCCATTGTACATATATGTTTAGAAAGTATGAAACATGATAATTCCATCAAAACCCTTCTAATATTTTATCTATTAGTTCTAAGTCCTGTGTTTGAACAAAACATTTTCTCACATCACTGAAGGAGGGACATATAGTATGAATAACGAGTATTTCAACATGTCAAATATTTTTTGGTATGACATTTCTAAGAGGAGTAAATACAACAAAATATAATGCCAATGTGTTTCCGAGGGAAAAGTCCAAGTTAACTTAATTACCGATTCAACTCTGGATCACAAAATTATCTAATTTCCACCGTCTATTATTTATACAATCAAACAATAAATATAATTGATTATAAATATTTTTTTGCAATATTGACTAATAAATGATGGAATAAATAAATTAATCTAAAAAATGGTATTTCGCTCGAAGTGGAGGAACAGAAAATAAATTAATTACAGCCAAATATATATTAATTTTAACCAATGCATTCAAATTATAGATGATATGAATACTTGTGCATTTAAATCAACAACACTCTATTATTTGGATTGTACTGATAAAGTACGTCCAAGCAACTAAAATTTAAAAAAATCTAGTATACTTCTGTTTGGGGAGGGATTCAAATCCAAGAAGTTATGATTTGATAATAATTAACAAGTATGTACATCCTTTGTAATATTTATTATTTTCAATAGTATGGAATCAAAGTGACGAATAATCTGGTTCATCTAAGTAACGTATGAATATTTTCAAAATATGTGTTCAATTTATACTCCAACTCAGCTTTATATAAGAATCTAAACTAAATCCTTTTTTGGTTTAAAGATAATCGTAAATGCTTCATAATTCGTCCCATTCGTGATCTTGATTGTACCCACAACAAAAGGAGTGGTATATTTACCTCCGCCGAAGGAGGTATTGTTTTCACTGGCGTTGGTTTGTTGGTTGGTTGGTTTGTTTGTCAGCAGGGTAACTCAAAAAGTACGGAACGGATTCGGATGAAACTTTGTATTTCAAGTTAGCCTACTCTGCCAATAGATGTCGCTGTGCTGTGAAATCGGGTGCCGGGAGCGTCTTCCTCTCCGAATTCCCGTCGAGGGGAACCCTCCCCCGTCCCTCTACGCCGCCCCAGTCGTGAAAAATTCGCCTCGGAAGGCTCATAAGGACCCCGTGACGGCGGAGGTTTGCACTCTCTGAGTGTATATATGCTCTAGTTCTTTTGTGTTACATATATTACTCTTTTAATGTAAAAATACCCACTATGTCTCAAACATAGCTTATCACATTAAATACAGGAAAGCTATTTGACATTGTTCCTTTTTAATTATTATTTATGGCAATGTATGCACAATCTGAAGAAACTGAAAGATAACCCTTGATGAACTTTATTTTACATAGTTAATTTATTTTATAAATATATCCTTTTTTTGTCGTCATCCTTGTTAAATATCATTTAATAAAGTCAGATGAAGGAAAAGCTTCAAAAATACTTAATACGCTCTAAAGGTAATAGGAGTTTATAAAAACAATATACATTTGTTTTTAAGCATTTTGTATTCAACTAAAGAATCACATTGGTATTATACTATATGTAACTATATCTAAAATAAAATGTGTTATATATATATATATATATATATATAGAACAAAATTTCTTCGAATGTGAGAATAAATAAAAAATATGTTCGTAGCATATTCTTGCATTTGACAAATATTATTTTTATAGATTTTTTGTTTACTTCTTTAATATCTTAAAATAGAAACTGTGGGAAATAACCATTCTTTACTGTTTTCAATAAAATAGATTTTAAATTCACAAAAAGCTGTATATGTCCATGTATTAAAAAAGGTATATTGCCAATAAGCATCTCTTGGATTTTTTACTACTTCAAAATCTATTAATATGTTTATTATTAAATAATTATCAATGTACAATTACTCTGATGGCTTCAATAAATTTAGCGAAAATTGATTTTGTTATTTTTCAAAAATGAATTTATGCAGGGTGAAAGTAATGAATTCTATGTCGTAAAATCGAATAAATTGCAGAAACAAATACAATTTAAATTTCAAATAATATGAAATTACTTTTACGATATTGAAAAATCAGTGTATTACGTATCCTTTCAATTGTAAATATTTTACTTTTTTGGGAATATAAGTGTTTTTAAGAAATAATATTTTTTAATATTAGTTATCTGTTACACAAATTCCAGTACTACATAAGGTTAATTATAGTTTGTCCCACCGCCTAAAAACATTTTCTTTTATGAAAACTATAATGTCTTTACTATCTGAAATTATGCTGGTAAAAATAATTAAAATAAAAAATATCAAAAAGTGGACACAATACAATAAAATTTTTTTTTTTACAAAGCAAAATACTTTAGACATAATATCTATGTACTTGTTTAACACTAGATGGACGGCAGTCATACTCGGTGGACGGAGCGGATTATTTCAACCCGCTTTAAAAGTCTTTATTTTATAACATACGGTTATTTGAGCTTATAAATGTTTTATACTGCTTGTCAAGGACTTTATCATGTATTTTAAAGATATTTTCATTGTTTGAATGTAATTCAGGTTAAAATCATGTAAAAATTAAGTTATATATTTTAAGTATTTTCGTTATTTGCATTAAAACAAGGTTTTCACTAAGTCCTTTTTTGTTACTATATATATATATTAATATATCCTTTTATAGTGAACATTATGTCGCAATAACATGGTTACTCTACATAGTGCTGAAAATATAATATAATGCGTACTAACATTTATTATATTACTCTTGTGTGTGAAGCACATTTCTACAAACAGGGCGGGTTTTTTTGTTCCTTGATTTTCATGTGCAGTTCATTTGACAAAAGGAGGAATATAATAAGAATCAGATTCCCCCTAACCATCGGAACAGTCTTCAGCAAGTACTTTCTGTTCGGATATTAACTAATTAATTTGTTTAAATGTTTTATTAGATAATCTCGTCTTGAAATGTTAGCACTGGTTACATCTTTGTACCACACAAGCAGCCGTCAACGACGAAAGATATCTTGATGCTGTAACTTATTGCCTTTAGATCAACAACATCAACTCCATACTTTGTTTGGTTATAATATTCTACTGATTCAAGAAGCTTCTTCGAACCAGTAGCGATTGACATATCAGTGAGGAAGAAGACATTTTTGCTTCGTTACAGTGAGGGTCAAATTCTTATTCTTCAGGACTGTTGCTTCATGAAGAGACTCCTTCAAAAATGTGATTAGGGAGGATTTTTTCTTCTAATTCGGTTCGGTTCTATTCGGCTCCATCTGATTCATCCAATGGCGTTGCTAAAATAAGTTGTTGAATTTCGTCGACAGTGAAACGTTTTCTTCGTGACATGTTGACAGATGGTTAGCACAAAAGCTCCGAGATGAAGCAAAAGCTGCTCTACTCTATTTACATGAGCATAGGTAACACTTTTCTAAGCATGCTAATTCGTTTGGAGTTACTGATGTTCAACAAAATATATACGCGCCCGTTACAACTTTGTTACCCGTACACAACACTATGTCAATAATATTTTACGTTTATTTTAATTTTATATATGCGGGTTCAAATAACCCGCTCGTCTTTCTAGGTATAAGTGCAAATAAATTAGTTAATAATATAGATACAGTGTTTAAATTTTAAACACACATAGTTCTTATATATAGATTAAAGATAAAAAATTTGGGACATGTAAGTAGGTATGATAATGTAAAAAAGCCAGCACTTTGAAAAAAAATTGCGGGTTAAAATAACCCGCTCGTCCCTTAGTGTTAAACATATGATTAAGATTTATTCAAGGTTTTCAAAAGTGTATATTTTAAAGATATATTACTTGCATAATTTTAAAAGAATTTCCTAGAAAAAAAATATAGAGAGATAATAATTATACTAAATTGAATCAAATAAAATTATTTGCTTTAAAAAGTAAATATATCAAAAAGGTATGTTTTATTTTTCATTTATTTTGGGTAGCAAAAGTTAATGAGAGTACCATTAAGAGGACTTATAATTTTACTTATATAAGATTAAGTTTAAGTAAAATGTAGTTCACACCTACTGATAAGCAAAGCGGTTTAAATTAAAAATTATTTAATCTTTATATGAAAATTCATTGACAATTATTTATTTGATTTATTTAGACTTTAATTGAAATTTAAAGGAATTGATATCCAATGACTGCATGTTTTTATTGTACAGTTTTATATAAATGAAATATAATAGATACTTTAATTCATGCAACTACAGAGCCTCTTATACAACCTAAATATATATCTTCAAAATAAGAGCGTAAATACCCTAAGTACAATATTAAATTTGATATAAACACTTAAGATATTAGATCTAAGGCACTAAAATGTAACTTTTTTTCTGGTGCATCAAAAAGTAAATAAAAATACCCCATAAATTTTAAATTAATGTAACATACATTATCTTCATAACACCATTTCAACAACTACGAAAAAGAGTGTGTGTGTTAAAGGGGAGTAAGGATATAACGTAATGGTATTTAAGACTCCCTAAAATCATTTCATACTCCATATTAAAGATTTCCTTCAATAAAAAATCAATATAAATAAAAGCATAACTTTATTCATGTAATTTTGTGGGTACTTAAATGTTACATGAATCGTAAAAAAAATAATTGCAATATTCTCCTACGAAATTAATTTGGACGAATAACACTATGTAACAGGATTTGCCATCAGGCTGAAATTCCTAATTTGAGCCCCATTTGTAATAGATTCCAAAAACGCTACTTAAAATATTGTCTGAAATTAGGTTAGGCCTTTATGGTCTTTTTTGAAAATCATGATTTTAATCATTCCTAATTTCAGCTTGGGGCAAACAAAGACCTTAATTTTGTTAGATAGTGTAATATCTGTTTTGCTATTAGAGTCAAAAGAGGTTGAATGCTACATACTACTCTATGAATATTCCGCCGAGTGATATTTATATATTTAATTATTAAATGGTTCACGTCCAGTTATCTTTGTGCAAAGTAAGAATAACCACAAATGTCAGTAGTATTTATTTTTCTACTATGTCATTTCATTTCAAATCCGTTGTTACAATTTATACATCTTTTGTACAAATCGAAAAAATGGTGTTATATTTCAAAAAGATAACTGGGCGTGAACATTAGGAATGATGAAAATCATGATTTTCAAAAAAAAGTCATAAAGGTCAAACCTTTTTTGGGTGATATTTTATGTGGCATTTTTGGACTGTACGTAAAAAATGGGACTCAAATTAGGAATTTCAGCCTGGGGGCAAACAAAGACCTTAATTTTGTTACATAGTGTAAAGTCTGTTTTGCTATTAGAGTCCAAAGAGGTTGAATGCTACATACTACTCTATGAATATTCCGCCGAATGATATTTAGATATCTAATTATTATTTCACAAATCTTTACCAAACATAAGGCTTTAAAAAAAATAAAAGAGTCCGCAAAATATTTTTGCCACTCCATTTCAGGTTTTAAAATGAGGTCATTAAAAACTTTATAAAAAATATTTGCTAAAACTTTGAGGAGAAGCAGTGATTTTTCCTTTTTAACATAGGTATGTACTTCCTGTCGAACAAAAGGTATAACCATTGCTTTTTCCTCATCTATGAGCTTTTCTCCGATCGTTGGTAATGCAGTGAAGGTGTAAATTATTTGAGAGATCAATTTTGTGTTATAGAGGTCAATACGATCAACCTTAGGAATTCTATAAAAGAATACGACTTAAAACTACTAATTTTTGAAAAATAAATAATATTATGTAAATATTTGGAATTTTAATCTTTAAATAACTTTTTTTAAATAGTGGATGATGTAGTCTTTTGTAACTGTTATTTATTACCTCCGCCGAAGGAGATATTGTTTTCACTGGCGTTGGTTTTTTGGTTTTTTTTTTTTGTCAGCAGCATAACTCAAAAAGTACGGAACGGATTCGGATGAAACTTTGTGGAGTTGTTGGAAATGCCAAAAGGAACAAGTGATTAAATTATGGCATCTATGAGTGCAGAATTAAGATGCAAAATGAGCTAAATACTAATAAATATTTCAAGATAGCCTACTCTGCCAATAGATGTCGCTATGCTGTGAATCGGGTGCCGGGAGCGTCTTCCTCTCGAAATGTCCGTCGAGGGGAACCCTCCCCCGTCCCTCTACGCCCACCCAGTCGTAAAAAATCCGCCTCGGAAGGCTCATAAGGACCCCGTGACGGCGGAGGTTTGCACTCTCTGAGTGTATATATGCCTCAGTTTTTATAATACATTTAAAAGTTTGCAGAGACCATATATATTACTGAACTATATTGTGGTCCGTCACGAGACACCCTTTTTAAAACATTTATCAGCATGTTCTCCGGCCTTAACAAAATCATAACTTTTCCCCAAAAACAAAAGGATAAAGAAGAGATGTTTATCGATACATAAAAATAAAAAATATTGGAAAAGAGGATTTTTTTAAATTCTTAATGAATTAAATTTATAATATTGTGCATAAATAGTTTCTTTTCCCAAAACATAAATTCCTATAAATAAAGACACTCAATGCGTTCCTAATCTTTTTCCCGTGTATCAATGATACAATGGCATATACTTGCAAAAGGTATGCATATATTTGCAAAAATGCTATGAAAATATTTATATACGTAAATATATATACATCATTCCTCATTCCAATTATCTGTTGTACTCTAAGTAGCTTTAGGCTCTTATATACGCTTATTTACTTCAACGCACCTCTCTTATAATATATATTTTCCTTTTTTGTATTCTCTCACATGTCCTAAGCACTTTGGGCAAGCTGAACACCGTCATTCCTTAATCTAAATTGCTTTAAGACATGACCGAATTATATACATATTTTTAAGGTTGATTTCTTTCTTTTTTTAAACAACAGAAGTTTATTTGTTTGTTTTTTTAGACTTTCGTTGTGTAAAGTATTTTTAAAATTTGTTAAATTAGTCGTTTTATCTCTAACAAGGGCATTTTTTGTTGTGTTTTGTTTACTACACAAATATTTTACTGTTTGATATTAGATTAATATAAAAGTAATATAATATAAGATTATTTTAAAGTGGACTTTTACAACGAATTTGTATTTAATTATCAATTTACATTTTAATGAAGAGTTCTTCTGAGAACAATGCTTCAACTTTATTTTTAAATTAAACATAATTGTTAATTGAAATAATGATTTAATTCTTTGATATAAAGTTAATTATTTCAGAAATTATATTTGAGTAGCAAAATATTTTTTTTGGTTTCTTGAAATAGGTAATTAGAAAAGAAATGTACTTTGATTCAACGAATTGCGATTCTTTCGAATATATTGAAATTTTTATTGTTAAGCTTAGCCTTACGATTATTTTCTTCAAAGATTAAAAAAATAAAACAAAAATTATCATTTGTGTTCACTACAAAACAATAAATACATATATTTTAAAGTCAATTATCATTTAAAGTTTAAAAAAATACATCTGTCTACTAAGTAAAGAAACGTACAAAATATTTTTAAAACAATTACTCTTTACATCTATATATTAATTCACAAATCTCTGTCCGTCTGTATGTCCGCACGCTATCTCCTCCACATTTATGGTCAGATTTGAACTTTGAATGTACCTATGGAAGCCTTGGGTCAAGACGGACCTAATAAAATTTGCTAAGTGATGGGACCAGAAATGGAAATGAAAAATTTCAGACCTTGACTGATTTGAACTACCTACTTTTCGAGGTAAAGAGAGGAAAAAAGAAAAGGAGGAGGAGGAGTTAGAGAAATAAAAAAATAAAAAAGATCTCATATGACTTAAAACCTACCCATACCCGAAGGGCGAACATATGAGCGCCGTAGGCGCCCAAATACGCGAGTTCTAATAATAAATCAACAGTCAACAAATGATATATATATATATATAAAGAGAGAGAGAGAGAGAGTGGTCCAGCAAAAATTAGAAAATGACAAAGGCCAATTTGAAGGATGAAATAGTTTATTTTAGAGCAATTTTAATGGCAAATTCCTGAAACAAAATTTGTTACGGATACAGTAAGTTACAATTTTTATTCAATGTGTCCTCTATTATTTCTTATGATAGCTTCAATACGTGGACGAACGGAGGCACAGCTGGTATTGATGAAGTGTTCCGACATGTTGTCCCACTCCTTGGTGATGGTGGCCTTCAGGGCCTCGACACTGGGTTGTGAGGTTTTGTTGGTCTTGCCTTCAAGGAAGCCCCAGACAGCAAAGTCCAGAGGGTTCACATCCGGCGATGAGGAGATCCAGAAGTCCGCCGACCAGAAGGAGGCCCCTTGCAGAACTCCTGAACCTTCTTGGACGTGTGAGCCGGGGCTCCGTCCTGGGTGAAACATAATTGTTCCTGGGGAATGTGCCATTTAGCCATGGCAAGACCTTGTACAAAAGGACCTTTTAGTAGACATCAGAGTTGACCTTTTCATTTGGGCTGAAGAAGTGTGGGGGCATTTTGTTGCCGTCGGAGGCCACGATGCCCAGGACCATGACTTGGGCTGGATGTTTGGTCCTGTAATACCCCTCCACATGACCTCTTGTTTCTGCCATGAATCGATCATTTCTTCTGTTCAGCACTGCGTCCACTGTGAAGATCTTCTTGTCGGAGTAGATCTTGACCGTGTCGCCGTTGTGCTTGAAGAAGTTGATAACTTTTTTGGCTCTCTCTAACATTCTGGCCTTCATGGTGGCCGTCAACAGATGCCTTGGTGTCCTGACAAAGCTCTTGAGGTTGACGATGATAGGGGCAACGTTTCTCTCGGCGGCCATATTCCTCATGGACTTGGTGGGGTCCTTCTTGATGTTCTCCTGCAGGAGGTCCAGGAACTCACCACTTCGTTTTTTGTTGTGTCCCCCACTCCAGGCTTCCTGGAGATCGGATCCATACCCTCCATTGCCTTCCTCATGTTGTAGACCGTGGCCAAGGATACCTTGATCTGGTTCGCGATCACCTTTGGATCGACTTGGGCGTGGAGGAGGTCAACCGCCCTTTGCCTTTTGTCTCTTGCTCGGACATTTTTGCTTATGCAAAACACAACAGATACCAGTTTGTACGATTTTGTTTATTCTTTCGAATGGCGCCTGGCTCAAGATCATACAACAAATATCAATGGAGCTAGGGCCTGTAAAAGTGCATTCTAATTTTGCTGTACCACTCTGTATAACCACTATAAGTAAAAATTATAAATTATAAACCTGCTAAATTTCAGTCCTGGTATCTACTAATAAGTAAATTAATCTTTATTTGTAAAAAATAAACATTAAGCATTTCACATATACAAATACAGTAAGATGAAATAAGTCAACAGTTAGTTTTTTCAGACAAAACACTACAAAATTACTTAATTTAATTTTCTTTTGAAGTATGTACGTCTTTTTATATATCCTACTTTTGAGTACCAAGACGATATATTTTGTTATGCTACTTACTTTTGAACGCTGTCAGGCTCAGAAGATGGTATATATTATATATATATATAATAAAATGTCCTATTGACAATTTGAATGTCCTGCCCAACGTTATGGTAACAAACAATACTTAAAATCTATTCTTACCTGTAAACAACCCTTTATTATTTATCAGACCTTGGTGGATTGTGAGATGAGCAAACAGAAGCAAACGCAACAAGTTCGCGATGATTGGATGCCCAATTCCCTCAAGGACATTGCCATATTTTAAATTTCTGTAGAAACAAGTGCATAATGGAGGAATGATCGCTGGATTGCAGAACAACAGAGGAGTCATGGGGTGTTCAGAACAAACATCCAGCCAGTGATGGTCCCTGGGAGTCTTGGCTCAGATGGCAAGAAGATGCCCCCCTACTTCTTCAAGCCAAAACACAAAATTGGAGCTGATGGTACTCAAAATTCGAGGTCACCGTTTTGTCCCTGGTAAGGCACTATCCTACAAAACTATGTTGGCAGCAAGATGGTTCTCCTTCACACATCAACAAGGTCCAAAGTTTTTGTGAGGAGAATATGGCGAATTTCTGGCCCAAAGATTTTGGCCCCCGAGCTCACCTGCTTCTAAACCCTGGATTTTTTCTGGTGGAGCGTCTTGCAGTCGAGGACCAATGCCACAATCTGTCTTATGGAATCACTTAAGTCTGCAATATCAGGAAATACAGTCTCCCAAGGATGAAGCATAAGGCCTGTGCCTCTTTTACAGGGGCCGCTCGATGCCGCAATCATGGCTGATGGAGGACATATTGCGTAAGCATGTTATCAAAAGCTTCATTTGTGTTCTGAAGAAATAGTTTCAAATTGCAATAATAAAAAAGTTAAACCCATTTTTATAGTTGTTTATTTCCTGACCGGCTAGATTTTGCTTCCTCACCCTGTATATATAAATTGTATATAATATATATATCTATTTGTATCTGTGTTTTTTACATTTGACGCATTTAATCTAACGTATATTAATTTTTATCGCTAGTGTAACAACAACACGTACTTGTTGGAGTCATTAGATAATTTACATACAAATTTGTTCTTGAGTCGCATTAAAATTCAGGCCAAATGGTTGAAAGAGGAACTAAAACAAAGGAGGAGCATGACGGTGTAGAAAATGATGCTCAACTATTTTTCTTTTTTTTTGAACATTTAACAATTTTCAAGCTATTTACATAATGTTTTTGTACGAATCAACTTTTTATGCCTAATATTTTTTTTTAACTAAAGTTCATTGCTATTAGGTCACAAATATTTTTATTCATATGTTTGAATAAATAAATGTACAAAAATTTTTGTGGAATATTGACTCCATACGACTCCATAATTGTGTAATCTATGGTGATCTGTCTAAAACAACAGACCATCGTTTTTTGGGAGTGCTCTCATTTTGCTTTGATGCTAATATAACAAAAAATACTTATTATCTACGTACAACGGATCCAACACACACACTCAAAATCAACGTCTTAATAAAAATAGGTATTTTCCATCGTTTACGCTCCCTGATCAAAAAAGTAAAATAACTTTTATTGACTTTTTACATGAATGTATGAGAATAATATGATAGTTTTTTGCAATATTTGATTTTAGTTTATTTTTATTATTGAAAACTAAGTTTATTGAAACCAAGTACTACATAATAAAATATGACTATAGACATTTTAGTTTAAAATCCGACCTATAAACCAAAAAGTTTAAAAGCAAAAATATAATGTTTACTTTACACATCATAATATTATTTTTTTAAATGACATGCCCTAACTTCAGAAAACCAATAAGTCAACAAATTTTCAATTAAACATACTATTTTTTATGCTAACATACTCATTAGCATTTTTCAGTTAATTAGAAACCAAACCCGAAATTATGCAGGACATTGAGGAGACTCAGTATTACACATCTTTATTGCTCAATTACCACCTTCAGGTACTTTTAATTCATGGTATTTTACTTGATTATTTTATGTCCAGCCATGTCAATTTGTTTTAATTCATTATCGTCTTAAAAATAGTCTTTCGTTTATCCCCAATGCTATTTTTCGCCTTTTTTGCCTATTTGGTTCGACAGAATTGCCTTCGACTTGATACAAATAAAATTAGTCTCTCAAACCAGATCTTATCAATGAGGTAGACCAAAAATTGGTCATCCCCTCTCGGGATTTCGAACCTACGCCCCCAACATTGAAGTTGAACACGCCTTAGTGCACACGGCTATCGCGCCTCCCATGCCTAAAATTTTAAGATATAAAGTTCATTCATGTTTCATTTCATCGTATTAGCTTTGGTACTTAAGTACATTCCCTACATATTAAATCACAATAAAAGGATTATACAGGATTAAATCTCGATTTTGTTTATTAAATAAAAATTGGATATAATGTTTTATGATATTTACGGTTATTGTAAAATTGCATGTGTTAACCAGAAAAAGGAAGAAAGCAAAAAGCGAAGTTATTGGCATGCACCAACATTCTATTTAGGAATTTTATTGAAGAGAGAGCCAAGTTACGTGCAGTGGTTGCTATCAACATGACTTGCATATTCTTCTTAATGATGAAATTATCATTTTTGTAGACTACGTACAATACTGCTCCTACTATACAAGTTAAAAAAGGGATATATCATCTTTTATGTTTGACAATGTATGACTGCATTTATGTATTTTGATTCTCTTGATTTTATCATTTTCATGCTCAATAAGGGCCAACATTTCAAAAATAAACAATAACACATACTTTTGGAATACTCACCAATATATATCAGAGGATATCATTTTTTTCAATAATAATTTCTTTCATAAAATTTTATAGGCACATATAATTAAACATTAGCACATACGAATTAAAGATGGTAAAATACAAAAATTGTGTGTTAAGAAACTCATAAAAGTAGGTAGGTGCTTTATTTATTATTATAAAAACAAGAAGCCAAAAAAATTGTTATCATACTTCCCTATCAAAAGACAATAAAAACGCTAGGAACGGAAGGTTGCATAGAGGAAAAAAAAGAGATATCAAGTTGATTTGTTAAAAAGTGATTGGAATAATTTAAATAAATAATAAGTAGCAAGGAAGCATTCACTTTGGAAGAAGACTTGGTCAAGGGCTTCTCTTCTGATGATTGAAACCATATGTGTGGGGGTGATTCCTGCTTCTCCGAGTAAAAAGATACCATATATTTTTGCCAGACTAATTTATATATTCGCAAAAATTAGCTGCATATTTTGTAATCTAATGATTAGTACAGTATATCTATGGATCTGCAGAAATTATGATTAAATTATAATCTTATCAATTGTGAGTAAGTTATATAAGCCAAGAAGAAATCAATTTATATAATTGGCATGTTGAGACGCTTTTTAAGAATTCCTTTCCAACAAAATATGTAGAGAGGAGGATATATATATATATATATTTACGCTACAAAATCAGGACTAAATAGAAGGAAATATTTGCAAAGATAATCATGAGGATGGTTTGAAGGGAGGAAGGTTTTTTTGTAAATATCTATATTTTTTAACACTCCAAGCCTTCATTGCATGTTATTTAATATTCCATTCGTGAAAAATACTTTTATGTATTCACACATAGAAATATAAAAGGAGAAAAATCCCAGGATTATAAAAATCGGATATTATTTTTGAGGTTTTTCTTTAACATTTTAAAAAATACTGAAGAGGTGTAATATGCAAAAAAAAAATATAAAATGATACACAATGAAACGTGAAAAAAGTAAGCGTAAGAAAATGCGTCTGAAGCTCTTATTTTTATTATATTTAAATAACTTTTTATGAAGTTAAATTTTTATATCAAGAAAGCGTTGAAAGCACAAAAAACATAATTTGAAAGACAAAATCAAACCTGATTAAATAAATTAATTTCTTCTTATCAAAGAAATTATGAATCGGTGACGATAAAAGAGATTCCCTTCGACGATAAGATGTTCAATAAGGAGAAAATAAAAGTTGTTGACTTAGAAATAATGCCCATTGGTGAGTTTCCGTGAATATTTATGAGTACATCTTTTTAAAATATCATTATTTTTATTACAAATACCATATATAAGTAAAAGAAGCATTTCAACACTGAAAGTAAAAAAGATGTTTCTTAATTTATTTTTTTGTATTCATTTTTACTTTTTCTTTTCTGTCAAAAGATATGAGCAATAAATATGATATTAAGTAACACCTACCGGTGCGGGACAGAAATTGCACACTTACAAAAATCCATTTTGAGATTACGAGAAGCTTCGAACAAAATCTTCCGCTAAATAACTTCGGTAGCAGTGTTTATGTTGTCATGTTATTATCATTTTCCTCTGAAAATAAGCAGATGGAACGAGTGTGTCGACGCTTCATGGCGCGGGTAAGACTCCAACTGAGATCTCCAAGCAAATGAACGTGGAAAAATCGACCATTTTCTGCCTCAAGAAGAAGCTGGACATTAACCAAGGGGTCGAGGGGAAATCTGGGAGTGGTGGCAAGTACAAATTGGAACCCCAATTGATTTGTGATGTGATCCAAAGGGCTCCAACCACCAGCATGAGAGCTCATGCCAGGACCTTGGTGTTTATGAGAGTACGGTCAGGAGGGCTGTCAAGGTGTGTGGTGGCAAGTTCCTAGTGATGTTGGAGAGACCATTATTGACACCTAAAATCAAAGTGACTTATTTCCAACGTTGCAAGTGTCTGATCAATGACCTGAAATCTGCACCAGCTGGAAGGATCATCATCTTCAGTGATGAAAAGACCTAGACTGTGGATCCGGTCAGAAATAAAGAAATGACCGTTTGTGGCCTTTGAAGATGTTAATGAAGACCCTAGAACAATTACCACTACCTCAGCCTTGTCTCTGGGCTTTGGTATCATCAGGGGACACAATGCCATTGATGTGGTTTCCCCGAGGGTTTCGCTTGAATGCAGCCATGCACATTGAAAAGCTGCGCACCAAACTTTTGCCCTGGGTTCAGGCAACATTTCCAAACCAAGAAGTGGTGCTCCAACATGATGGAGCACCAATCCATACAGCAAAATCCACCCATAATTTTTTGTCAGAGAGCATCCCATTTTGGGGTAAGGAAAAGTGGCCTCCATGCAGCCCTGATATAAACCCTTTGGACTTTTCTTTTTGGCCGCATGTGCAGACCAGGCCCTGCAGAATCTGTCACCCCAATATTGAAGCAACGAAGGCCTCCGTTGATAAACACTAGGATGGCATGAACGCTCATTACATACAGTCTGTCTGTCAGACATTAAGGTCCCGTCTGGAGGCTGTTGTTGCTGTTAAGGGCGGATATATCGAATAAAAATTTAAATAAGAGTTATATTAACGCTTTATATTTTTCATATTTTTCTGATCGAATCCTTTTAAGAGACACAGAGGGGTGTAAACAATATACTCGGAAAGTGTAGCAATTTCTCTCCCACACCCGGTATTCCTTGACTCTTTCAAAGATAGATACAAAGGTTTCTTAGCTATATATTTGGAGTCTTTTTTCTTCCATTTTCCAAATTCATCGCTCTATATCTTTAATATTTAGAGAGATTAAAATAGTGAAGTGACTAACAATATGACAAAGAGATTCATTGGCCTAGAAGTTATAAGATTCTCCTCATGTTATTAATATAATTATTTGGCATCTATAATTTGATGGAATTACATGTGTGTGTGGATATAAACAAGCATTACAGTCGGTGTTCAGAAGAAATGTACCCGGAAAATACTACCTAAAAAGAAATGACAAACAAAAAAATGAACCGGGAAGAAATGACGTAAAATAGAAAAGTAAAATGATGGTTATATGGAAATGCATAGGGAGGCAAATATTTCAGTGGAATACGACTAAATTTTGCTAAAAAAACTATTTCTCATATAAATAAGGTAATATATTTTTCCAATTATAAACAAATGATTTCCTCGTTGTTGTTGTTGTTATTAGATGGAACAAATATTTATTTGGGCCATTTTGTTCATGCATCATCATTTTCCTTTTTCTATCATGGATAATTTCTTCATGGTTCATTTTTTAGGGTCATTTCTTTATATGCTGTATTTTTTTGCCTATATGGTTCGACAGAATTGCAGCTTCCGACAGGATATAAATAAGCATTATAGCATTAAATTAGTCACTCGAATATTATCAATGAGGTAGACCAAACTGGCCATCCCCTCTAGGGATTCGAACCTGCGCCCCCAACATTGAGAATTGAACACGCCTTAACACGCACGGCTATCGCACCCCTTGCTGCCGTATTCTCTAGTCCATTTCTTCCTAATGTCATTGCAACCATTAAAACTAGTTTATCGGACATTTTCAATAAGGTTGATCAAATCGTGCCATCTTCTCTCGGCAGACGAATCTGCGTCCTAAATATTGAAAGTTGAATATCTTTTTGTATTAAGCCACGCGCTCTCTTGAATTTTTCAATAATTATATATGATATGAGAGATATCTTAATAAAATTATAGAGTGGTGCAAATCTTTTTTTTCGGACTTGCCCTAATTAATCTAAATGTATATGCAAAGCTTTTTGGTTGTATTGTTATTCAATTTTTTTTATTGAAAAAACTGTCATACAAATATAATACATATCAACTTTTAATAATTTGAACATCAAATCCTTTTTTTTATGCATGACAGGATATATGAATAGCCTAGATGATATTTGATATCTCTTTAATGTGTGTGAACACATTGCTGATCTTTTGGTACAAATAAATTTAAAGGACTTCTCACATCTAATTTTTGAGCAAATGAGCAGCGGTTTTTACAGCCTTTTAAATAATTTACTGTTCCGTCAGAGATTCAATCGAACGAACATTTCTTATGCTTGGACCCCACATCTCCGCTATACGACATAGGTCGAATTTCCAATAAAGTAAATTTTTCATGTCCATATTTTTTAATCGACATAAAGGATTCAAGAAAAAGTATATATTCTTGTTAATAGTGATATTATTGACCTTAAGAAAATTGTGTTCTTCAGCTCGTTAAAGCTATTTCTTTCCTTTATAGTAAAAAGAGTTAAAAGCCCCTATTTCAGGTTGTTTTCAAGCGGATCATTTGAGATATTAAAAGCAAACATAAATTAGAACAGAGAAAAAAATGAGGATAACTTACCGTCTAATCTCTCACCCATTCAGACAACAGAACTTAAAGCACGTCTAAGCATTATAAAAGGTAGACAACAACAAAAAATACAATCTTTGAATTAACAAGCCTTGATTATATTTCATTTTTTTAAATAGAAAAAGTGTGCAGGTACTTCTAAAAGAACAACTAACTCTGAAGGAAACCAAGAGTAAGAAAGGCCAAATTAAAAAAAAAACTTCCGACCGATTAATCGGCAATCGTTTTATTCTGTTAAAAATCTAACAGTAATATATTTTAAGTTTACTTATCTGTCGACCTCTACATGACTTTCAGCACAATCCAAAGCTTCTTAATTGAATATTATCCTTAGGGAGTGCGATAGCCGTGTTCAACTCTCAATGTCGGGGGCGCAAGTCCGAATATTCCCAAAGGGATGGTCATTTTTGGTCACCCTCATTGATAAAGTCCTAGGTTTGAGTGACTAATTTTAATGCCATGATGCTTATTTATATCCAATCGAATGCAAATAGGTCGAACCGTATAGGCATTTTTTTATTGAACAATATACTAAACTAGAGGCATATATACACTCAGAGAGTGCAAACCTCCGCCGTCACGGGGTCCTTATGAGCCTTCCGAGGCGGATTTTTCACGACTGGGGCAGCGTTGAGAGACGGGGGAGGGTTCCCCTCGACGGAAATTTCGAGAGGAAGACGCTCCGGCACCCAATTTCACAGCACAGCGACATCTATTGGCAGAGTAGGCTTATTAGTATTTAGTTCATTTTGCATCTTAATTCTGCACTCAGAGATGCCAAAACTTAATCACTTGTTTCTTTTGGCATTTCAACAACTCCACAAAGTTTCATCCGAATCCGTTCCGTACTTTTTGAGTTATCCTGCTGACAAACAACAACCAACCAACCAACAAACCAACGCCAGTGAAAACTAGAGGCATATATACACTCAGAGAGTGCAAACCTCCGCCGATCCCCACCTAATGAATCACTTAACAGAATTACAATCCAATCATATATGTCTACATAAGTAAGTGTGTTTGGTGAATAATGAGTGAGGAAAGAGCAAAGAAAATAATATACACTCAGAGAGTGTGTACCTCCGCCGATCCCACAACATTCCTATTCAAACATTCTCCCTTTCACACGCCCGATTTTCTATCTCTAATCATTGTTTCCTCTCTGTTACTCATTTTGCATATTAAAAAAGCACTCAGAGATGGGAAGACGGAAGAGTTTAAGCTACGTCACTGGGTTAACATAGTCCTGAGCTGATATATGAACAATATTACGTCAATGAATATTTTTTTTAGCGTTTGTTCTTTCCTACTCCCTGAATAGAGACCCCATTTCATTATTATTATTAGTATTTTTGCTCATTGGCATATTAAAAAAGCACTTAGAGATGCCAAATTTAATCACTTGTTCCTTTGGCATTTCCAACAACTCCACAAAGTTTCATTCGAATCCGTTCAGTACTTTTTGAGTTATCCTGCTGACAAACAAATAAACCAACAAACGCCATGAAAACAATACCTCCATCGGCGGTAGGTAATAATGTGATTTAATAAGGTGTGTTTGACTACTGTTTTATGTAAAAATGGTAGCCGTGATACACAGTCAGGCGGGCCATGGGGAATTGATGGCAAGAGCAGATGATTAATTGTGTTTGTAGACATAACAATAAGGTATTATTACTTATTAATATAAGTCTTCTTCATTATTTCATCGCATGGTGTGATATGAAATAAATCTACCTTGGCTAAGAAAGGTTGAAAACACTACTCTAATAGGATTATATTTATAAATCTTTTCTACGCGTTTGCTATGGGCTATATATATATTATTTTTAGATTTACATAATCAATAAACCAGTATTTAAAAAAATATTAACAATATATTAATTGTTATTGCTCCTCTGCAATTGTAACATATATACTTTTGAATATCTTCTCAGAATTAAAATCAGAGCAGAATATGTGGAACGAAACAAATCTCCAATAATTTTTTTGTATGTATTTAACTATTTTTTTATACAAACATTTTTTATGAAAGAGAAAATCAAAGGTATCACTTTATTTAATAAAGTCACAATAGGTAAATACATTTTCCATTATTACCTCCGCCGAAGGAGGTATTGTTTTCAGTGGCGTTTGTTGGTTTATTTGTTTGTCAGCAGGATAACTCAAAAAGTACTGAACGGATTCGAATGAAACTTTGTGGAGTTGTTGGAAATGTTAAAAGGAACAAGTGATTAAATTTTGGCATCTCTAAGTGCTTTTTAATATGCAAAATGAGCAAAATACTACTACTAATAATAATGAAATGGGGTCTCTATTCAGGAGTAGGAAAGAACAAACGCTAAAAAATATTCATTGACGTATTATTGTTCATATATCAGCTCAGGACTATGTTAACCCAGTGACGTAGCTTAAACTTCTTCCGTCTTCCCATCTCTGAGTGTTTTTTTAATATGCAAAATGAGCTAACAGAGAGGAAACAATGATTAGAGATAGAAAATCGGGCCTGTGAAAGGGAGAATGTTTGAATAGGAATGTTGTGGGGATCGGCGGAGGTACACACTCTCTGAGTGTATATTATTTTCTTTGCTCTCTCCTCACTCATTATTCACCAAACACACCTACTTATGTAGACATATATGATTGGATTGTAATTCTGTTAAGTGATTCATTAGGTGGGGATCGGCGGAGGTTTGCACTCTCTGAGTGTATATATGCCTCTAGTTATTAATATCATACATTTGATGCTAATTTAAAGATTTAACTCCTTTTGCTTGTTTTCTTTTTGCGTATACCTAAAATGGTAAAACTAATTATCCTGCCACTGGAAGGATTTTTCAATTTCCTAAAGCGATTAAAACAATTTTCCCTTAAAATTTAAGCTTAGGGAAAGAAGAAAACTATAATGTATGTATAATATTGGTCAAAAATCTTAAGCATTTAAAAGCTTTTAAAACATCTATAAAAATGATTTGCTTTAAAATCCATCATCTTGTTTTAAAACTAATATCGTATAGATATGACTCGGTGGGACATATAGTCGTTTCTCGTACAGTTGCAAGTATTTTTTTAATTTAAGTTGGTAAATCATTTTAGATCTTTAAATTTAAAAATACTTATGTGGAAAATAAATAAATATTCAGTTTCCTCTGAGTATGGAGGCTTATTCAATTATTATGAATAAGTAACATTGGTTCAATCAATGCAGATGCAAGTGGCATGGATATACTAAATTTAATGTTTTAAAGGACTATATTATCTAAAATGATGCTACCACCTCAACAGCCGCGAGTAAAAAAATTGAATTATCGCTTGTTACCTCCGCCAAAGGAGGTATTGTTTTCACTGGCGTTGGTTTGTTGGTTTGTCAGCAGGATAACTCAAAAACTACGGAACGGATTTGGATGAAACTTTGTGGAGTTGTTGGAAATGCCAAAAGGAACAAGTGATTACATTTTGGCATCTCTGAGTGCAGAATTAAGATGCAAAACGAGCTAAATACTAATAAATATTTCAAGTTAGCCTTCTCTGCCAATAGATGTCGCTGTGCTGTGAAATCGGGTGCCGGGAGCGTCTTCCTCTCGGAATTTCCGTCGAGGGGAACCCTCCCCCGTCCCTCTACGCCGCCCCAGTCGTGAAAAATCCGCCTCGAAGGCTCATAAGGACCCCGTCACGGCGGAGGTTTGCACTCTCTGAGTGTATATATGCCTCTAGTTTTTAGTATTTTTCTTAGTTTGCGTCAACTCCCACCCTTTTAATTATTGTAAATCATCCCTTTTAAACTCCCTGAAAAAACCACATCAGAAGACGACGCAGGTTTTAAGTGTTTATAATTCCAGTTGATTCCAACCTAATAATATTTTCAAAATGTATTTTATATGCGTATAAAAAAAGTGAAATATAGAAATAAGTGATTATAAACAAAATAATTCAATTATGACAACTACTCGTTTAATTATTAACTCCTCTTTCCTTTCAACAAATCACGCTTAAATGATCGTTTTTCTTATACATGCCCCATTGTTTTTTATCAACCCAATTTCCTTTCCTCTGATACTTTTATTCTACACTTTATTTCCTCGATCTTAAATGTTGGTACATTCTTAATTGTTCTACATATCATCAACATTCATTATTATTTTTTGGTGTTTCTTTATGAGAAAAAATGTAGAATGTATTAGGCCGAGCAAATGAACATCTCACTCATTCAATTCCTGATGCCTTAAAAATAACAATGATGAACTTACCCCGAGCCAATTCCTCCTATGAGAATGCTTTCTACACTAATTTGTACACTAATGATAGACCTCAAGCTGGACAGGCGAGGATGGAGTTATAACAATATTAATGAAACATCGGTATATTGAGAGAGTGTTTTTAAATTATCATATAAATACAGTCAACCCCCTTTATAGTGGCCACCCAAGGGAACCCAAAAAAAGACATATGATCGCACAGATAGTTTAACTTTTAACACTTTTTTCTTTGTGGAATAATCTTTTAAAAATATGAGTTCGAACCAGGGGGGGGGGGGGCAGAACTCATGTAAACAAAGAGGGATATTTCCAAAAAAAAAAAAAATGTGACGTCATCACTTAGACGATTTGTCTGTATATCTAATATATACACAATCTAAATAAATAACAATAATAAATAATAATATGGTGGACTAATATCCATGAAGCCACACAGCTTCGTATATAATTTCATATAAAAAATAAGATTTTTATGACTCTGTGTAACTACATTCACATGATTTTCAGCAAAAAAATGAAATTGGTTGAATAATATGTTATTTGCATTAGATTTTCAATTTTCAGGCCGAAACTCAGCCAATTTATTATTAACATCTGAAAAGGTTTGATTATTTATATTTTTCACTAGTCCGTAAAAGTAGTAGCAGTCCTTTCTATCCAACAGACAGAAAGATAATGAGAGAAATAAAAACAATATAGATATTTTGATACCATAAATCATAAAAAATCGATAATGTGACGTCATGTATGACGTTTCAGTTTTCTTTTCTAATCAGAGGAATCTGAAACATTGTGTTCTGCGCATCTTATTTTATCTATTATCTTTGAGTCTGACCAAAAGTGACCTTTCCCTCTAGGGAATATTCGGTCCTGCGCCCTCGACACTGAGTTGAACACGTTTTAATACCGGGGCAATTTGGGTTATCGATATATGTATACGGGTGCCCACACAAGAAAGTTGAATGTTGTATATTCCTGTCATAAATTATAATAATTGCTGAAATTGTATAACAGTTATAATACTTCATGATTTGTGCTGGAGCGTAAAAGAGGGGTCTGTATTTGAATAATTATTTCATTATTTTGGGAGAAAGTTGTAGATAGAAGAGCACTATGGCATTTAAAACCTGTTAAAAATAACCATAGTGATTAACTTTAACGACAATATTATTTATATAAACATGTGTACCCACATTTTGTTAAACAAAAAAGACTGATAATAATATGATTTACACGATTATTTCTATTAGTTCGATGAATTACATCCATGTGAATATGAGCATTATAGCATTAAAATTAGTCAATCATGAATACAAGTTTGATCAATATTAAAGTAGAGCCAACATGATGAGACGTGCACATTTTAAAATGAGATAAACCCGTATATTTTGACCAATATGTCTCTGCATGTTTTAAAAATATATAAGTTTATTATGAAGTTTTAAATAATAATAAGCATAGCCACAATAAGTTTAATTGTTTCAACCTTCGGTTAAAGCATTAAAGGAAAGAGGCGTATGAAACAAAATGTTAACAAAAAATTGCTGGCCTAACAATTGTCCTTTTTTATAACGCTAGATGTCGCCAATATATATATGACGTCACAAATATATATTTATAACTGGTCCAAGGAATTTTGTTTTATTTTTCGGAATACATCCAATGAACATATCTAATCTGATTTATTAAGTTACTTTTACCTAAATCATTATTCGAACAATGAGGTAGAGGAAACAGTACGAAAAAGCTTGTTAAGCATGGCTGATATATAAATTTCGAAGGTGATTCTTGATTCTGTTAGTTCCATAATTTTTTTCAAGAGATCAAGTATGATAAGGTAGGTAGAAGTCAATCTATTTCACACTCAACAAAGCATTAAAATTCACTTTGAACTTTTGAATAATGATTTGCGCCTAGAAACTTTTTGAAACAATAACATTCGTCAATTTCTAAATAAATTTCAGTTGTGTCATCGTATTATATATTTCATATAAAAGTGGTATCTCATACAACGTCACTTGGTCTTCATAGTCATTTCTCCTCTTTTCTATTCCGTATGACTTGAAATTTACACTAAAAAATATGTTATTTTTATGCCACTTCCTTTTTTCAACACAAGGAATAAACTTATAATGAATGCTTTATCTTTACAATTGCACAACCTATTTGTATTTTAACTAAATAAGGTACAAGCAAAAGTATATAGTGCAATTAATATGCTTGAAATCCTTCTTGAGAATTTCAAAACTCAACTAGAGTAGACAAATTCATAGCTCACCATGGCAACTCGCCTACATTCAGCGCCTTCTTTGTCCGACCAAAACGACAAAAAACTGATGGTTCTTGAAATTTATATTGCGGAGCTCTCTCAAATGGAATGAAAAAAGACTCTAAAAATTGGTTCAAGAGCACCTCAAGTGTATAAAAATGCTAGAAAGTATTACAAAAAGCCAATATTACTTTGTTAGATGACAGATAGCCATTACAACGATTTTTTTTAATAAACCTATCTTCGTATATATATATATATATATATATTATACATATATAATGTACACTTTTTTGTAAAAGGCTTTATTTTATCATAGGACTGGTATATAATATTCCATGATGTTTCATATAGAGATTGAATCTTCTAAAAAATTATTTTTAGATCCTTTTTCCAAAGTGCTCTTCCAAATACCTTTTATATATATATATATATATATATATATATATATATATTACTCCATATCCCTTTTTTTCTTTAAGGGGAGATACATAATATCAGTATATTACCAAGCAGGTATAATCCCCTCAATAGTTGTGGAGATGTTGTTCCTTATCTCTTTGGAGTGTTATTCCCCCCCCCCCCCCCCCCCGTATACACATGTGCTTCTTTAGTGTTTTTTAAAATTAAATCGATTTGCTTAAACAGGTAGTGTTGGCAAATAGAAAAAAAGGATTATTTTTTTTCATTCGTGTTTCATATTTACCAAAAGAAGTATTCAAGTCATTATGGTTTTTTTCCAATCGTGAGTTTTGACTATCGCACACGAGTTTTGTAAAACACATGCGTCATGCATACAATGTTTTGATCTACAATTCATCATGGAAATATATCAAGATCGTGTGATATTTAACTCTTTGTGACTTTGTCCTTCCGGGTTACTAAAAAGAAAAATCTTAGTGCAAAAACCACCGACGATTTTTTTAAATATACAGTCGGCCCTCGTACTTCGCCCCTCGACATCTTGCAGTTCTTTTACAACGCAACGACGGCTTGGCTCCCGTTTTTTCACGGCATATATATATATATATATATATATATATAATACTAAGAAATTACCCGGCACTGCCCGGATTTTCCAACTTGATAATAGTCTGGAATGAAAAATAAATCACACGAATAATTTCAGTGATGTCATCGCATGTTGCTTTTCATATTAAAATTAGTTCCTTCAACAGATATCTTTGGGTATTCATTGCCATTTTTCCGCTTGGATTCCTTACGGCTGGGTATTTAACCTCGCACAAAGAAGAAATCACACGACTAATTTCAGTGAAACGAAGCTTATTTTTCAAGTCATTATCACAGGAAACATAGATTGCCGAATATGTATATGTTATGGGAGCGCTGAATATCAGAGTTAACCCTATCTTACATTTGAATGGAGGGTAACAAGAAATTAAAAATTAGTATTTATTTCTTGGAATTACAATAAGAGAAAATTATATTTTGATGATTCTTTCTTCATTGGAGAACTTATTAACATAATGTATACGATGATGAACAGATGTGCTTTACTCAAAACATTATATTTAGCATGAAATTACGCATTTATTTCGGTTCTCAAGGTACTACTTTCATACATGCCTTATAAGACCCTTTGTTTGTGTGGTCAGAAAATAGAGTAAGGATAATTAAATAAAGAAAGGTCACAAAATATCAAATATGTATAAGAACTGGGTAAAACCCTTACCATTATTCTTTTTACTTTAAATATACTATGTTGTCTTTTTTTCGTATATAATAATAAAAGCTGCATTAAATATTAATACCATGATCAAGTAAAATCCTTCCTACTATTTCTACTAAAATCAAAAAGTGACTGACTGGTTTATGAGGAAATTAAAAGTCTAGTTTGAGGAAAATATCTCTATCAAAAAAGTAAAAATATTTTCCAGAAACGTATTATTTAAAGTGTCAATTGTTTGGTTGAACTAAAGTAAGAATTAATTTTTTATTCATTTTCCTAACAAAACATTTGAATATATCATCGAACTGTTGTACAAACTAAAATTACAATGATGTCTTCATTTGTTGTGATGTCTTCATTTCCAGTCATCCTTTTTGCTAGGGGATTCATGGAGAAGATGAATAAAAAGCAAGCTTTGATTGTTGTACCGTTAAATCAATCCTTGTTTAATAGGGCCAGACATTTGACAAAAGCCTGGGCAAATAAATGAAATAGCCGTCCATGAAAAGTTCCTTGTGAACTCCTTTAAGCAGGGGGCCTCATAAAAGTGGACCGTATCTATAATTTTGGGAGACATTCCTCCCCCTTCTATATTGGAAAGCGTTCTAAAGTGACTATTTACAACAAATACTAGAGGCATATATACACTCAGAGAATGCAAACCTCCGCCGTCACGGGTCCTTATGAGCCTTCCGAGGCGGATTTATCACGACTGGGGCGGCGTAGAGGGACAGGGGAGGGTTCCCCTCGAAGGAAATTCCGAGAGGAAGACGCTCTCGGCACCTGATTTCACAGCACAGCGACATCTATTGGCAGAGTAGGCAAACTTGAAATATTTATTATTATTTAGCTCATTTTGCATCTTAATTCTGCACTCAGAGATGCCAAAATTTAATCACTTGTTTCTTTTAGCATTTCCAACAGTTCTACAAAGTTTCATCCGAATCCGTTCCGTACTTTTTGATTTATCCTGCTGACAAACAAACCAACCAACAAACCAACGCCAGTGAAAACAGTACCTTTCGGCGGAGGTAATAATAATAACCAAAAAGTAAGAACAAAAACACGTGTAAAAATATACATTAATACTACAAATATAGGACATAAGACCAATAAGAAAACAAAAATACTATGGGGACGCTGATGAATACAATAAACCAAATTATATACAAAATTGTTTTTATTTTTCATCCTTAATTTTGGTTCCTTGAATAGATTAATTCCTTGTTTTCACGATACTCTGCACAGAAACAGTAAGCACATGTCGTGGGATATCTTTATAAAGAACAACTATTTATATATATATATATGTTAAAAGTACATTTTTTATAAGCCATGGTGTGACTAATGCATCATCAGCTATGTAACCTACCAAAACATATATCATATTTTCAGAGCCGTTTATGCTTGTAAGGCGTTTTTTCTGTTACATGTAGGATATAAAAAATACTAGTAGGGATTAGGGGATTTTTGTGCATGTCTCTCTATAAAAATGTCTAACAGCAAAAAAATACTCTTGCGAGAGACGTTTGCTCAGATGAATGGTCATGCTACATGAAAAACATCAATATAAATATATATATTTATTTTCTCTTATATAATAAGTAGTGCATCTAATCCTTTTTTGCCTTATTTATTTTTGCAAAAAATGTGGCTTATGATTCTCACCCAAGGCATGTAAACAGTTTTCTAAATGGTGCTTACAGACTTTTTTTAATACAAGAAACTTTATTGATATAGAGGAATTACATATATATATATAAATAAACATTCTAGTGTAAAATTAGATCTCTAAACAAAAGTTAGAAGGCAAAAAAAAGCAATACTGAATAATATAAAACATAACTTAAAACCAAAAGCACATATTTTTGAAATATACATCAATTAAATTACATTAAACACCAAAATTGTCAAAACATTATAAATCGAGAATATAACATGATACATATAAATCACATGGCAATAATATAATTTGGAAGTTATTTTACTACCCAGACCAAAGATAATTCAGGATAAATCCCAACACCCATCCTTAAAGTAAATAGAGAACTAGGATAAAATCTTTTTAAATTTGATGACATTTTATTACATGTTTAAAAAATTATGTGTTCGACGGCACAAGAAGGATAAAACGAACTAATTTACCTGTATAGTTCCATGAGTCATTATTTGAGTTTGGAATTTTAATTGTAAGAGCCGAGTAACGTGCAGTGGTTGATATCAAGATGGCTCACGAATCATCCTTGCAACAGAAGTTATCACTTGCAATATAGCTCCTACAGCTCAAAAGTGAAATTTCCAAAGCACGAGTTTTTGAAGAACTTCTGGGATTGGAATTCAACCCAAAGAGAAGGATACCAGGATATATTATTAGTGACCCTTATGATATTTAAAGATATAAACTCCTTCAAGATGCTCAGAGCAGGACAGTTTGACAAAGCAAAGGAAAATTTTATTGAACAAAAGTCCACAGTCTTTACAAGGAGCATTAAAGAAAATAGTGCCAGAGGATACTTGGAACTGTGGTGTGAATCTTTTTTCATCGTGTATCTTTGAAACAGAGCGAATTATTCTAGGTTTCCAGGCTGTTGGGAGATGTAATTATTTTAAAACAAATTTATAGTGGAAGGAAACTAAAGGCATATTTACACTCAGAGAATGCAAACCTCCGCCGTCACGGGGTCCTTATGAGCCTTCCGAGGCGGATTTTTCACGACTGGGCGGCGTAGAGGGTCGGGGGAGGGTTCCCCTCGACGGAAATTCCGAGAGGAAGACGCTCCCGGCACCCGATTTCACAGCACAGCGACATCTATTGGCAGAGTAGGCTAACTTGAAATATTTATTAGTATTTAGCTCATTTTGCATCTAAATTCTGCACTCAGAGATGCCAAAATTAATCACTTGTTCCTTTTGGCATTTCCAACAACTCCACAAAGTTTCATCCGAAACCAACAAACGCCAGTGAAAACAATACCTCCTTCGGCGGAGGTAAAAACCAACCAATACAACATAGAGTCAGTACTGCTATAATGAAATGATTGAAAAATTAGTCTCATGTGACAAACTTTTCTTTATTACTTAGGATATATATTCATAGTCTAAAATATATATGGTTTTATGCATAAAATACCATGTACAGCTGGAATTTTCATTAGGTTCGACAAAAAATATTTGTTGACATTTTCGGTATGGCATACATATAGTCATATTTTTATAGTTTTTAATATTCCCTTAAGTTTATCTATTGCTTTAAGATGTCTGACATTCAGATTTATAACTATAATGATTAATATGCAGTACCCGGACATTAAACGGTGGGGAAGATAATATATGAAGCATACTACATATTGCTATCGCCTTCAGACTCGCTCATTTCAACATCCATATCCTATGTGGAAATCTATGAGATTGAGCATTTGATCTCTACGGGTCAGAGGATCCTTTATGCCTCGAGAGTAAACGGAGGAGGATTCCCTTTGTGTCTTCATCGTGTAGTCTCAAGAAACATAGTAGTCTCGGTATCAAATGTCAACACTTTTAATTAAAATGCAAGGACATCCTCAGCGATGTCCCCAACTCCCGACGATGGTACTGGGTTTGGGGGAGGAGTTGATGAAGCTCTTAATTTTGCCCAGGACGTCTCTTAGTATATTTGTTTATTACCTCCGCCGAAGGAGGTATTGTTTTCACTGGCGTTTGGTTTGTTGGTTGGTTTGTTGTCAGCAGGATAACTCAAAAAGTACGGTACGGATTAAGATGAAACTTTGTGGAGTTGTTGGAAATGCCAAAAGGAACAAGTGAATAAATTTTGGCATCTCTGAGTGTTCTTTAAGATGCAAAATGAGCTAAATACTAATAAATATTTCAAGTTAGCCTACTCTGCCAATAGATGTCGCTGTGCTGTAAAATCGGGTGCCGGGAGCGTCTTCCTCTCGAAATTTTCGTTGAGGGGAACCCTCCCCCGTCCCTCTACGCCGCCCCAGTCGTGAAATATCCGCCTCGGAAGGCTCATAAGGACCCCGTGACGGCGGAAGTTTGCACTCTCTGATGTATATTTTTATTGCATACTATCTTGTAATGTAAATTTTAATGAAATGCATAAAAAAAATTACTAGCAGTACTTATTATTGGTTAAAATAGTCTGCCGGCAATGTATATTTCATTAAAAAAATTATTTTAAGATATATGTATTATCCGTTTTTGTGGGATGGTTTGCTGAATGATAGGAGCCTATAAGCAAATAATGTATTTTAAATGATTTGAGTTCATTCTCTATATCTACAAAGTCTCTTTTATTCTATTTATTTATTTTTAATTTGTAAAGACTAAAAATACAAACATCCAAATGTCTATAAAAACATGCCATAAGGTATCTAGATAAATATTTGTTCGCTGTCATGATTAAAAAAGCACAGAAATCCCTCTCGTTACACAAAATACATTTTTCGCGACTCATTTTGGTATATATCTACAACCACAACTCGAAGTATCTGGTTGGAAAAATAATGCCAACCTCTCAATATATCTTTTTTTCATTGACACACAAAAAAAGAAGTTTGACACTGGATTTTACAGACATATAAAAAAATGGTGTTATTTTATTCAAAAATGATTTTTTATTGAGGCTGAAACTATTTTATCATAAAACAATATACATAAAATATTTAGGGGAGAAGGAATGCAATAGTGGCAGATTTATTTAAGTCTACCACAAAGTTTTTACAATGTAAAAAAATAATTAAATATTAGGAAAGTTTTAAAATATTTTATTATGTATACTGTTTGTAAGTGTTGAGTTTAAATATTATTGTTTTGACATTATTTTTGAATATTTTGTTGTTGTATTTTACGTCTTGAAAGGGTACTCAGGCAAGAAATATTTTTTCCTCATCACAGGCTTTTATTTATCTAAGTGACAAAAAGTAACATACTTAACATAAATAGTAAATAGGAAAATTGTGCTTTTTACAATAAAACATAAATAAACATTCTAGTTTATAATTAGTTTCCCATTTAAAGACCTAAAATTCGTACCCTAATGATTTTTGTAACAATGATGTAACGAATTTAAAATACCAAGTTAATGAAACAAAGACAGATAATACGCATATTTTTAAACTACAATATTTATTGAGGTTTAGCAACTAATTCCATCCCTAAATATTTATTATATATTGAATTAAGTTTTATTTTATTCTTATTGTTGTAATATGTTTATTCTTCCCTGAAAGCTTTAATTTAAAAACAAATAACGTGTAATTGTATAAATTTTTTTCCGTGCTTTTTGGTTGTATATGGATCAATATATGTTTTTTTGCAAATTTTTAATAAGCCAATAGATTTTTATTTGAGCATAGGTGCTTTTTTCCCTTTAATGGGTCAATTATTTAAAAATCATACAAAATAAAATATATACAAAAATAAATAAAAAGAGCAAGAGGGGTTGTGATAATAAATCATAAATAAACATGTAGTAAGCATATTTCCTTTTACGTAACTTAGACAGGCAATGCCGAGGTAATTATTTATCTTCACTCCACCTATATTGAATGTACAGTCCGTCCCTCACAAAGTCGCGACGGCCCGGATCCACTACACGACCACCACGATATATATGAGGGTCGCGAATGTTGATATATATTGAAATTTAGAGAGATTTGACATCACCCGGCGTTTAAACCTACCGCCATTTTGCCTCGTTGTCGTACGTGCGTCTGAATACATGTACGACGCCAGACCTTTTTTTTGGACCGCCATCTTGCTTTTTCGAAGATTTACCAGTTTTCAAGCACCAATATCTTAAAACTCACTGAATATTACTTTATTTTAGTACTCCCACATAGTCGGCCATGCAGGAAATTACGAATTTGGTCATTGCAGTGAAAAAAAACGGGAGCCAAGCCGTCGTCGCGTAGTAAAAGAGCTGCGAGATGTCGAGGGGCGAAGACGCGAGGGCCGACTGTATTAAGGAAGAAGGAGTTTTCTTGCATACATAAGATGCAAAGGTGTGAATAAGTATTGTAATATTAATGAGATTCTCGTGGCGCCTATAAAATGTTGTCTTCATCAATCAACTTGCTTATTCGCTATTTTTTTTTGTCTACTTTCTTCTTTTTTCTTCATTAGATAATAAAGTAAGTAAAAGGTGTCACAGCAAGTAAGCAAGGAAGCAACACACTCACATAATTAATTAAAGCGAAAAAAAAAAACACCCATTTATTTTTAACTGAGTAGAAACATAGAGCTAAGATAAGAGGAAAGCGGTGTTCTTTTGGTAATGTGTTGAACATTTTGCTTGGCTTCCAATACCTATGGTTGTACTTTGTCAGTGAGGATACATAAAGGGAAATACTTTAGGTAACTACATTTCGTAGGATTTGGTAAAAGCTGCGTCGTGCTTTTGAGTCAATACACGAGAAGAAAAGTAGTTAGGAACATATTTAAGGATGCTGTCGACGTAGGTAAAGCGTTAAAGTAGAGTAGCGCATAACATAAAATTCTTCCTTTTTTCCCAAAAGGAATTGGCCAAATTTTAGTTGTTCTTTAGTCCGTAAGAGGCGCTGGGATGCCGGATCTCTTTGAAAATAATAACAAAGTCCTTTAATTATTTGTATTTGGAGACGTTTTTTATCTTGAAAAAAGTGATATATTTCAAATAATCAAACTTAATCCCTTTAAGCCGGCTTAAATAGGATTATGACATAATTTCATGGACTAGCGACATCTAACGTTAAAGAAAATAACCAAAATTTTGGCCAATTTTTTTCTTTACTTTTTCCTTGCATGCGCTACTTTACTTTAACGCTTTAGAAGTAGGAAATGAATATTTAAAGGAATATGGCAAAATAATGAAACTATTTGAACTAGATGCCATCATTTATACAATGATTTTTCTGTTTGTTGGAATACATATGTGTGATTTGCCCCAAAGACCACTCATCAATATCATCAAACAATAATACGAGGATAAGAATGAGTCCTATGGTCTAAGTTTTCATCAATGGCATTACTATGTATCAAGCTATGGGGAATCTTTTTTTATTTATGCCAACCCAGACAAAAAAGAAAATAGTATAAAGAAAGACATATGAAGTAAGTTTTAGTATTTTTTCTTTGCAAATTTTTATTTTATTTTAATTAACCAGTTCGTATATTATGTAAAAAAATAAAAAAATGAGATATTTACCTAAAACCCAAAGCAAATGCGTTATAAAAACATAAATACACATTATAGTTTTTGCTCTGGGGAGGAACACAAACAATAAAATATTATCACAAAGCCATAGAAATCGACCTACAATATTTTAAGCCTAAGAAACGTTTTAGAATCCCTAGATTTTTAGTTTTAGATGACTCTTTTATCAGGAAACTAAAATTTTACTTAACTAAACGTTTTAACCCTCTTTTAATGCAAAGAAAAAACCACTCTATTTTTTTAAATCACTGTGCTAATGAAAGTTATCGCATATTGTCTGGCTTTATCGCACATGAAATAGAACCTATTTTAAATCTTAAATTGGGTGCTGAACAAAAAGGTTTCTTAAGGGGGAGACATATCTCTGACATTTCAAAGAATATTGAAACCTCAATAGAATCGTCGCGTAGAAAAGAATATTATGGTGCAATTATAGCTGTCGATTTTTCTAAAGCGTTCGACTCTATCTCACATGAACATGTCATGAGGACAGTGAGGAGACTCCTCCCTAAAAGATATTTTAATCCCATAAGAGCACTCTTTTTTAACGGTACTTCTGTTGTGTCAATGGGCAATCTGAACAGTCGGAGTATTACTTTGGGCAGGAGTTGCCGTCAAGGATGCCCTGCTGCGCCTCTTTTATTTGCCGCTGGGCTATAGGATCTTAGCGATTCCGTGAAGAGGAAATTTAGCGGTTTTGGTGTGGATTTTGGATCTTCGAAGCATGTCATCGATATATAAATGCCGATGATATAACTCTGTTCATTCAGGCCAACACAGAAGCGCAGCTGACAAAGCGTATAAAGTTTTAATTAACCATTTTAGTAAATATGAAAAAAGATCGGGGTTGAAAATTAACTCTAAAAAAACCACCATTCTCCCCATTGGAAAATGGAATCCATCTCACGATGTTCGGGTAGCATCATTATCAGTTGCTGACAAAGTTGAAATCTTGGGAGTCACGTGGGATAGGTATGGGGCCTCTCTATGTAATTGGTCGTCTCTTCAATCCTTCATACATAATAGTTATTAGAAGATGGAGGAATCTTAATCTTCAACAAGGATTGACCTTTATAACTTCAAGGTCGTACCAGCAACATTATATAAGGCTACAACCATTCCGTGGCTCGCAGAGAGAGCTATTGAGGAAGAAAAAATATGGCTTCCCAAACTTTTTCATTCAAGTTACGTTCCTTCACTGAAAAGACCTAAGAATTTAATGGGGGGGGTGGACTGACCAGTCTTTCGGTGGTCATACCCAAGATCTACCAAAAAAATTATATCGACTTATCGAGGTATCCAGATAAGGAATGGCGGAATTACTTCTCTTCAACACCTTCATATACATGGCTTTTGGTAGGCACCGACTTCATGAATGGTAGGATAAGTTCGTTTTCTTGTTCCCTCGCTGCTGCCCAGAGAATACTGTGGAAGGGAGAGGCATCTTTTTATTCGTCTTCAACGATAGATATTGTCAGGGAAAAAAAAAAAGTTTTTTCTTTAAAAATCTTAAGAGCCCCCAAAAATTAGAATTGGAAGCATTCTCTTCTGACATTTTATCTATACATGACATAAAACAAAAGTCCATTTTTAACTGCGGAAAGTTCTCTTTTAAATTAAAAAATGCAGCATCTATACATTTAATGCCAATTCCTTGGCTTGCAAGAATATCATACAATGGAAATTTCAAAGAAGATGCAGATATAATTGTGAACAAATTTTTAAAAGATTTGCAATTACCGATCTCATGGAAAAGGAAGCTACTATCTTCTATCACAAAAGTGAATCATGGAAAACGATTTACGGCTCAGTTTCAAATTTCTTCTGGATGTTTATATTTTAATTCGCCCTGCAAGGATTGTGGAAAGCTGTATAACTCCGTGTATCATGCTTTTGCTCTCTGTCCTGCCCTCAACATTTTAAGACAATTTATAAAACTAAATCTTAGAGGTATAACAGAAAAGTATATTACACCGATTCTTTTATTCGGAGTAAGCTGTAAACGCTCCAACAATCCAAAGACACAAGCTATTGAATATGCTTTGTCAAGCATCAGAAGTATTTTAGCGGAACAACTGGCTACTTCTCATCCCCTGGATCAACACTCCATAAGAGCTATTTTAATATCTACCTCCGCACGTTATTCCCTGTTAGCAATGAAAATTCCCTGTGCTTCGGAGACCCAATGGACTTACGCCGGCGAATTGATAAAGTTTTACCCTGATGGCGCACAATGGAGTCTGAAATTTCTTCAACGACTTATCCGCCGATATAAAAACTATCAAAGATTTTTAAATGTATGAGCCAATGTTACTTCTTTATACTCTTTTTTTAATTTCTTTTGTTACTGAGTTTCTTTTAATCTGTTGTTATTTAACGTGTTTTTTATTCTAATGATTGTTTTTTAACCGTTGTTTGACTTATGTTTAGAGTTTTAATTTTAAACTATAATGTTTATTTATGTATTTTTATATATAACTACTCTAAGCAAATAAAGTCTTTAAAAAAAAAAATTATATAAATTAAAAAACAAACAAATCATCTTTTAAGATCATTTTACAATCAATTACAGAACTATTAAATATTTTAAAACTCTAAGCAAAAATGTTAAAAATAAAATATATAAATTCAGAAGGCTATATATTAGGATAAATTTTTGAAATATTTTTATTAGTTTTTGATGTTGGAGGGAGAGACTTGGGAAGAATTTAATGATTCTTCCGGCAGGCATCCACGTTGCTCTTTCTTCCAGCGAGGGGATTTCAAAGATAAAGCTGCATATCTTGCTGCTACCGACAAAAATATGTTTCTCAGCTCGAAGGGATGCAGGGGTTGATGAAGGACAGCTTTTGTCATATCAGGGCCTTTGAGTTTAAAATACTAAAGGTCAGTGCCTTAGACTCCGGTGATTTGTTGTTCTTTCCGAGGCCGAAGAGAACAATGCCTTTCCAAGCATTTGAAGATTCACAACGGAGATTGGAGAGTTTAAAAGGATAAAATATTTGAGAATTTTCACCCACGACACTCCACAAATACATGAAGTGTCTAATTGAATAAACACCCACAATCTTTACATGGTCTTGTAAAAAACAAAAGATCAGCCGAAATTATCAATGGAGAAGTGAATTTCCTTCCATCATGAATGCCAAGTAATGATTCAAGAATCCGATTGTTCCATTTTGAGGGGAGGCCAAGGAGATTCAAATATTTTTTGCAAATTTTGTCCACCTCTCCTTTATGAGGTGGAGGAGACATTTTCAAATGCCAAGGTGTACAAAGAATTTGTTGTTGAGATGTCCATGTCAAAGGATACTTAAATCGTCCATCCGAAAATATATTTTCTTTGTGGAGGTCATGCATGGTAAGGATTCTAGATTTGATGGCTTCTTCCTCCAAACTCTCTGGTCGTGGTAGATTTTGAAAGTAAAAACTCTTGTTGGCGTTCTGTCTAATGACGCCAACAGTTGTATTGGTGTCGTAAATTGGTTTTACTTTCCATAAAATACGCTGAGCGGCACCCCAAACCCGAGAGAGTCTTGACGTTATATGATTTGTCAGGTCAGAGCCGAACATCAGCCACCAGTAAATTTAATTATATGCTATTGATCTCCTCCACTCGATAGAAGGATTTGTAGCTATTTCATTGAAAATTTTCACATACACCTTTGGTATTATATGGCACAGTCGAGTAAGACCTCCCCCGAGAGAACGCTTAGGTCTTTGAACAGAAGGAAGGTAGTGCTGATGGAAAAGGGCTCGTAGCCATTTTTCCTCCTCGAGAATGGCTTTCTTGGCAATTATGGGATGAGAAACGCCTTGTATAATAAAAGAGGGACTACCTTTAATTATACAAGTCGATTCTTCTCTGAATGTGAAACTCCTCCATTTCGTTATATTATAAGGGATTACTGAAAACACACTCTTCCAGCTCTTCTCGTCGATTCCTTTACCATTCCAAGTAACTCCAAGAACGTCCACTTGATTTTTAATTTGGCAGGAGGCAATTGTACTTGTTCGAGGGTTCCATTGACCTAGTGGTAATATCGTTGTTTTGGATTTATTAATTGCAAGGCCTGAAATTTTCTCGTAATTTGTGCAAAAAATCAAACTATCTCCACTCTCTTAGTTAGTTGAAGCTCAGAGTGTCCAAAGAGTCACATCGTCTGCATAAAGGTCTATTAAATGCTTAGAGCCCTTGATGTCTATACCAAAACCTTTATATTTTTCATTGTCATTCGAACTAAGTCGTCAACTGCTGCTACAAAGAGTAGAGGAGCAGATGGACATCCTTGTCTGCAACTTCTAGTAAGGTTGATGGGATCACTTTCAATTCCATTTAACGATATGGTTGAAGTGCCAGTGCAGTAGTGCCAGAATATGATTAAAATACTCCCATAATATGAATGTGCGATTTGAAATCGAAAGCTTTTTGAAAGTCAATTGCTATTATTGCTCCAAATGTTTTCCTTTCTTCCACCGAGTCGATGCATGCCTGAATGTTTCTGGAGACGTCGAAGATTTTTCTTTTTTTAAGAAAGTCCTTCTGTTGACAGCCAATCTTGTTATTGAGAATTGGTTCTATCTTTTGGGCAAGCACTCCCGATAATATTCTGTAAGAATAATTGAGAATGGTGATGGGTCTCCAATGACTAAAGTCTGGCCCATCCCCTTACTTTGGGATTAATGCGATCCTACCCTTCGTTAGATCCACAGGCATTGTCCCCTTCAATTCCATGGACTCACCCACCTTCAAAAGATATGGAATGATTTCCTCCAAAAAGAGAGGAAAAATATCACCAATTATACCATCCGGGCCTGCTGCTTTTTTACAGTTTAGGTTCTTCTGGACATAATTTGTGATAGAATCCCGAGTGAAGATTTTATTTCCTCTGATTTTTGACATTTTTTCCGCTTAGGAAAGTTAGTTCTTGGCACTCCCACAATTGACTGAAATCTATCATGGAATATCGTAGAATGTCCTTTGGGTATACAGGACTTTACAACAATCAATAATTCTATTAACAGTAGGAGATGGACGCTGTTCGTATTTTGAGATATTTTTTAGTCTTTTCGAGGCACTACTCTCTAAAGAGACTTTATTCTCCATTTCAGCCTCGGCTACTTCTGAAATCCTAAAGACGTTGATTGTGTCAGCCATGAAGGACCGGGCAAATATAGAAGAAGAACCAAGAACGCATTCTATATCCTGTGACTGCACTTTCAAAGAATCCTTCCTTTCTTTAAAAAAGAAGTTGTCGTGGTTAGAATAATTTTGGTAACACCTTCATTGCTGTATCTGCCGAAAATTTTGTCGAAAATGCTTTTTTTTATTTTGACCCTATCCTCTTTTTAAACTTACTATCCTGTAATATTTGTCGAGGAACCTTGAAACGGCGCTGACTATAGCGGGAGTGTAGTTCCAGCTCTATCAATTTATGGTCAGAGAGAGGTTCTGGTCTGTAAGTGGCATTCTTGACTACACTCAACAAACCAGGAGAAACTAAAGCAAGATCAATTCTTGACCTGTAATTTTCTCTAGACCAAGAAAAACTTCCGGGTGAGAATATATTCATGACATCAACTAGTTTGAACATGCTGATAAGAGTTTGTAGACAGCCCCTATTAGGGTAATAAGTGCCCTGTCTGTCCAAATCTATATTTAGGTCTCCAACCATGAGCACTGGTATTTTGGTTTTGCTCAACGTTTCCTATACAGATTGATAAAAGTCTAAGCATTTTCATTAGGGCCGTAAGCATTAATGATACAGATGCTCATTCCACTTGTCGACGGATATATTTTGTGCCAGTCACTTGTTTTGGATACTTCTTCAACACATTCCGCTGTCTTGATTCTCTTTGAAATAAACGTGAGAACACCTCTCTTTGAGTCACTACTAGTGAAGAAAGTTTTAAAGCGTCCAGGTTTACATAGCGAGCAGTTGGTTGGACATGTTGATGATACCTCACGTTTCACGTCCTGTAGGCAAATAACGTCAGGATTTTTTTTTCAAAATGGAGTTTTAAAAAGCATGCCTGCGTAATCTGTTCAATCCGCCTCTTGTATTTCTTACAACTATCATTATTTCTCATTTAAATAGGTTATAATGAATAACGCTCAGCTAAAATATTGAAAGCAATATATATATATATATTATGTGTGTGTGTGTGTGTCTGTCTGTGTTTAATTAATTCTGTTTAATTAAGCATCAAACTGATTAAGTTTTCCCATTAAGTCCAGGATATTTGTTATTTTTTCTGCACGAATGCTATTTTTTATAGCTATCTTAATACATTCTTTTAAAAAGAAAAAAAATATTTGCTTCTTTGCTTTTATATAGATTAATTGCTTTAAGAAGTTCTCCTTCCATTCATATTAGTAGTAGCTTGACCCATTTTTCATAACCGGAGTATTTGTTCGGGCATAAAACAAAATAAAAATTATTATAGAATAGTGTAGTAAGGAGTTTCACGGTGTTTTTTGTTTGTTGTATATTTATATAAAGTACATACACAACACATAGAGTATTTTCTAATTCAAAGTAATTGAGAACGAGAGAGAGAAGGGGGAGGAGGGGGGATTGATCATCATAAGAAGGAAGTAACCCAAGAGTCTTGGGAGTAGTTATTATAATATATATATACAAAGAGGAGAGGTGCTTCTTTTATTATTGTTCGTCTTCTCAAAGAACCATGATATTATTCTTATGTAAGGAAAAACTTCTGTGTCTCATTCTTAAAGAAGGGATATATATATATATATATATATATATATATATATATATATATATATATAGATATATATATATATATAATATATATATATACATATATTGAAGGGTATGAATAATAATAATAAGAAGAATAAAAAAAATGATATGAAAAAATGGAGGAGCTCTTTTGAATGGTGGTTATATATATATATTATATATATATCTATATATATATATATATATATATATATATATATATATATATAATAGTGGGTGAAGATCAAATCCGGCGTTTTTCTTCTCTCAACTTAAAATACACATTAAATCGTTAATTTCGGTTCCATTTAATTTATTTAGACATTAAAATGCTCGTACAGATGTGTAGATTCTGCTTATTTAATCATCTGCCTTCTGCGTCGATGACACGCTGGATCCTGGCGCGGAAGGAGGAGCAGGCCATATGCGGCCATGACGATGATAAAATTCAACTGAAATTATCTCTCATATATTGGCTGTCTGCTAAAAAACAACTGCGCGGATCGGATAACGTCATCCTTGTTAAAGGATGTCCTGAAAACCCGCCGGATTTGATCTTACCACCCAGTATATATATATATATATATATATATATATGAGGGTATGAATAATAATAATAACAGAGAAAAGAACAAAAGAAATGGTGTGAAAAAATGGAGGAGCTCTTTTGAATGGTGGGTATAATGACTCGTGAAAGAAAAAAGCTCTTTTCCTCCTCCTCCTATGTCACCACAACACACTCTTGGCCCATTGTGATAATGACTTTGTGCGTGGAGTTACTTAATGAATAAGGAAGCTTGAATTTATTATCTAATATATCTTTACACTATATATGTACCTCTTCCTCTCAACATCGTTTTTTAAGAATAGTCTTGACTAAGATGAGAGGGGGTATACACCAATAAGTCGTCCTACAATCATGCTTTGGAAGTCATCGAAGATCAGTAAATTCAAGAGAAGAACAACAAATAATAATATTTTATATGGGTGCTATATTTTTCACCAAAAAATTATGTTAGAAAATTTGTTAATATACACTTAATTGATTTAAAAAAATTAACTCTTTGTTCCTTTATGTTTTTTATTAATTTCCTCTTAAAAATACGTTATAAATACCTTATTGATGTGAGAGAAAAAACTCTATAAATACTGGTAGACTTTTCTTTACACAAATACTTTACGTTACCTTCCATATAGTGTTTGTTTTTGCTAGACTATATTCTGTATAGAGTTTTTTCTCTGTTAAAGAAAGTAGCTTCTTTTTAGGAATAAATTACAAAACAATTGTTTATAAGATATGTGATACATAATAATATGTTTTGCATTGTGTCGTCTGTCTGCTAGACCCATGACTTTTTGACCAGCGACTCCTTTACTTTCTATAAGGCATTAAAATCAAAGAAACTCTCAAGATGATCCCTAATTCTATGAAAATAAAACGCTCTTTTACTTTTCATATTGTCTTCATTTTATAAAGGACAATATTAAAGTATATAAATACTATCAAAGATACTTGGATCAATGAATTAATTATATTGCTATTATACTTATTTATAGGAACGCATTTTATCTAACATGATGGGTAACAAATTATCCAAATTATGATTACAATAATGTCCTTACTTGAACTGGGTTTTTTTTCCTACTTGCTTTAATTTAACATTAGTTCATTTTTTTAAATAACAGTAATTACCTCCGCCGAAGGAGGTATTGTTTTCACTGGCATTGGTTTGTTGGTTGGTTTTTTGTCAGCAGGACAACTCAAAAAGTACGGAACAGATTCGAATGAAACTTTGTGGAGCTGTGGAAATGCCAAAAGAAACAAGTGATTAAATTTTGGCATCTCTGAGTGCAGAATTAAGATGCAAAATGAACTAAATACTAATAAATATTTCAAGTTAGCCTACTCTGCCAATAGATGTCGCTGTGCTGTAAAATTGGGTGCCGGGAGCGTCTTCCTCTCGGAATTTCCGTCGAGGGGAACCCTCCCCCGTCCCTCTACGCCGCCCCAGTCATGAAAAATCCGCCTCGGAAGGCTCATAAGGACCCCGTGACGGCGGAGGTTTGCACTCTCTGAGTGTATATTTGCCTCTAGTTTCTAAATGCTTTCCAATAATTTTAACGAAAAATTTCAAGCTACTATTTCAATAATGACTTTAAAAAATATTTTCTTCTTTATTTATATTTCCACATTATTTAAAAACAGTATTTTTATAAGTTGGAACAACCAAAATAATAGTCTACAGATAGTTTTACAATCTTACTTTATTATAATAGAATAAGACGGGTTGAATTCTTATGATCTATTTGTGCTGAATAAAAACATACTTAGATATAATTCAAATTAAATAAAGTTTTTAAAGAACAAAGGGATTTCATTTTTCATATAAAAACTGTCAGGAAAAAAAAAGAACTTCATTTCATAGTCATTATAGGCTTCATCTACATGTTACATATGGTCCTGACAGGGAATATTTGCAAAAAGTGTATATGATATCTTTTTCCACTGGATAAAATGGAATTACAAGGACTATATATATATATATATATAAATATCTCTAAAACTATCTTGACATAGAATGAAGATTTAATTAATTCTTGTAAGAAAATAAATTATTTTTTTCTGGGATGAAGGTAATTCTTAAGAGAATGAAATAAACGTTCAATTTTAAATACTAATGCATTGTCATTAGGTCTAATACTATAAGTGTAACAGCAGTTGGACTTTTGTCTCTTATTGAGCATAAATTAACTTCAATATAGTTAAATTGAAAATAAATTTTAAAGGGTGATGAATAGATAAATATTTTGATAATACATTTTTCTAAATCGGGCATGAATTATTTTAAATAAAATGAATAAAGTCGACAGTTATAATATTATTTATTTTATTTTAGGCATAAGAAAACCAATATTTCCATTGAATCAAATCCAATTGAACAAACTTTCTTCATCGCGAACGGCAATGCATCGAATGCCTTTCAATTTTTATCCTTTAGTTGAATAAGTAATTATGGAACTTTTACCAAATTATTTGTATGTTTCAATATACTTTACAAATTAATTAATTGTTATTTATTAGTTGTCTTGTATTTTAGTGTAATTTTATTTACACTGTCTTATAATATTTGATAGCCGAATAAAAAAAATTATAACCGTTAGGGAAAAAATAAATAACTGTTGGTTAGTGTAAGCCAATTATTTTTTTCATTTACTTCTGAAGAAATCCCGATTGCAATTAGAATGCAAACATCATGAGGAATACCATTAATTAAACATATTTATGATGTTATTGTTTTAAACGAATTTCAAAGGGTTTTGTAATCAGGGCTCTTGAACTTTATAGAATTAAAGCCACTTTTTGTGAAAAATATATGGGTTAGAAATTAAAAATATATGGTCAATACAGTCGTCCCACGCAAAGTCGCAACGGCCCGGATCCACTACACGACCACCGCATATATATGAGGGTCGCGATGTTGATATATTTGAATTTAGAGAGATTTGACACCACCCGTCGTTTAAACCTACCGCCATTTTGCCTTGTTGTCGTACATGCATCTGAATACATGACCGCGGCCGGACCTTTTTTGGACCGCCATCTTGCTTTTTCGAAGATTTACCAGTTTTCAACCTCAAATATCTTAAAAACCACTGAATATTCTTAATTTTAGCACCCCACATTGGAGGCCATGCTGGAATTCTGCCATTGAGTTCATATGTGAACGTTTTGCCGTGAAAAAACGGGGGCCAAGCCGTGTTCGCGTAGTAAAAGAACTGCGAGATGTCGAGGGGCGAAGACGCGAGGGCCAACTGTAATAGGTTCAGATCAACATGCAAGAGGGGTGTTGGTTATAAATGTGTATACTACTATGTATTGTTTTTTTTATAAATCACTGACGCTTGATATGATGCGTGTAGTATTAATAAATCACGGGGACGCATTAACTGATCCAATGGATCCTTCTTTCGACTATAAACGTTTTTATTCAGATATCTGCGAAATCTTTTTTTTTCACTAATAATATTAATGTCACAAAAGTGTTAACTAATTTAATTTATAAATTCCAGCTCGTATAATCAAAGGGGGAAATATGTACTTCGACCACTCCTGAAGGACTTTGGTAGAATTGAACAAATTCGAAACACAATTTATGTTTGATTACGCAAAAATATAATCTATAGAGGTGTAGGTTACAATATGCCGAGTTTCTTTGAAGTGTCCGTTCTGGGAGTAATAAATAACTCTGTCTTAAACATCATGAAATGAGACACTTTCAGAGAGACAAAAGAGAACTCATTTATTATAAGAATCTATCTTGAAAAAGGTTAGAACCATAGAGAATAAAGATATAGAGAGCTGATTCCCTTCAATAGCAGAGAAACAGCGTTCAGTTGTATTCTGTGTGCCCACTATAAACAGTAATTGATACTACGTCATCGTAAGCTGGTCATAGAGATAGAATCATAGAGATATAAACATAACACAATGACGTATTTCTCTTCCCTCCAATAGCAGAGAAACATATTTCAGCTATATTATTGACACCATGACGTATTTCTCTGACGAGTCCAATAAGCTCTCTATATCTTTATATATCTATGGTTAGAACACTACTACAATGGATAAATCTGGAAAATGCAAGACAAGATATAACAAATAGATGCATTGAATTTCGAAGGATGAATGACATTTTGAAATTCATAGTCGTAATTATCAGATTATCAAATCTATATTAATAGATTCGTAGACTTTTTTTAACTGGAAAATATATTCTTGAGGCAAATTTAGCAAACGTAGTATATGATCACTACAGAAATCTAAGAAGTTAGACTCTTGGTGTTATTATTAAAATATTTTTATTCCTTTCCTCAAAATAATCTGAAACTTAAGAGCTTTATTTATTAAAAACATTTCCAGATTTTCAAAAAGTATTAATTCAATTTAATATTTTATAGTTATGTACGTCTAATGAAGAGTACATATTAAAGGCTTTTAAAATTATATGCTTAATCTTTAATTTTTAAATATGAGGGCTAGACTATGATCATACGCATTATCTAAACTAATATTTCCTTTGTATGACACCATATGTGTAAAACATCATCATCGACTTTGCAAATGCTTCAAAAGAAGAAATAAATAAAAAAAACGATTTTCTTTTTAAAAAAATGTTTGACTTTCAATTATTTTATGGATCCAACTACATCATTTACAGTCTATCATTTATTTATATATGAATCTACTCAATGTCGCATTCATTTAGAAACTTATATTGATCTTTCATCATCGATGTAAGCCTTCATTCTAAAGTTAAATGTTTGATCATGTCCTTCCTATGTTATGAAATAAGTTTTATAAGGAATAATGATAAGAAGAAAAATATAAAAGACTTCAAAGATAGAAAATAAATGTGTAAATATAATATCTTATTCTTAGAACTATCTACATCCATCAGTTTTCCTTAAGGTTTTTACATAATAGTTATTTAATATTTACCTCCGCCGAAGGAGGTATTGTTTTTCACTGGCGTTTGTTGGTTTGTTAGTTTGTTGGTTTGTTAGTTTGTTAGTTTGTCAGCAGGATAACTCAAAAAGTACTGAACGGATTTGGATGAAATTTTGTGGAGTTGTTGGAAGTGCCAAAAGAAAGAAGTGATTAAATTTTGGCATCTCTAAGTGCTTTTTTAATATGCAAAATGAGCAAAACTACTACTAATAATAATGAAATGGGGTCTCTATTCAGGGAGTAGGCAAGAACAAACGCTAAAAAAATATTCATTGACGTATTATTGTTCATATATCAGCTCAGGACTATGTTAACCCAGTGACGTAGCTTAAACTTCTTCCGTCTTCCCATCTCTGAGTGCTTTTTTAATATGCAAAATGAGCTAACAGAGAGGAAACAATGATTAGAGATAGAAAATCGGGCGTGTGAAAGGGAGAATGTTTGAATAGGAATGTTGTGGGGATCGGCGGAGGTACACACTCTCTGAGTGTGTATATTTTATTTTATTTCCAAATGTAATTCACATTCAAAATGTATATATATATATATATATATCGAGTTGGGATTCGGTTGAAAAATCTACCGCCAGTTCGATATTGGTATATACCTTCTACCGGTCGATATCGGTATTCGGTAGATTTTAATATATATCTACAGTATCGATCGATATTCGGTACGGTAGAAAAGAGAGAAAAATTTATTTATGTATCTGCTTTTACTTCTTCATATGCATTTCATATCGGACAGTTTATAACAAAGGACAAAAAATATATTTTTTTAAATAATTTATTACAGACTATTTGAAATTAAGTAGATACTAACCTTATATAAATTATATATGTATTTGGATTTTTTAGGAAATGGAAGGCTATATATTTATTTATTTACTGTCTCTTATTGTCCACTATTAAATGCACTTTCAGGTACTCTAGTATTCAATGCATAGCATAAGATATATTGAATGTCTATTTATGTATCTATTCTATAATACTATAAGTTATAGTTGTTTATTTTCGAAGTTCAAGTTCTTCACATAAGGGAGCGCTTGGGCAAAGCGACAGTTGAACAATGTTTCTCTGCTATTGAAGGGAAGTAGCTCTCTATATCTTTATGTCTCTATGTGAATGCTACAAAAGTCAAATATATCGTACCGATTGTCAATCGGTACGGTGTTCGGTAGATTATAATCTTATAATCGGTTCGATATTTGAAATCTATAGTATCGAATAGCGATTTACATTCGGTAGTCGCAGCTCTGATATATATATATGTATTATATATATTGATATTCTGATTTCTTTTGCTATTGTTTTTCTTTTCTTCAAATTAATTTGTCTTTGACCTATATATACATGTCATCACCTAATACAGTCCACTAAATGGTTTGTCATTGGAATTCATTAGGGAAAGAATAGTGTTTGCCTTTCAAAATATTTATATTTATTTGTACCCTTATTGATTTTTTGTTATTAATAATCTTGTTTTACTATTGAATATATAACTATCTCGAATAACTTATAATCCTATTTTTGCTCTTATTGTCTCTAGAAAAAAGTATGTGAGAAAAATGAGTTTTTTTTTAGGACCTTCAAAAAATATTAATGTGTACATAAGAAGTATCTTTTCAAATAAAAGCAGTTTCTAAGAACCCAGAAGAAACGACGACGAGCATAACAATTAAAGTAAGAAACTTAGTTTCATGCGACTATTTTAGTTTTAGTTAATACTAGCTGTTTCAAAAAGTTATTGGAAAATTAAGATGGATATATACAAAATATTTCATGAAATATGTGAGATTCTTATGGAGTCGTTTATGTTTTTATAATGTGCAATTATACAATATATATCTAAACGTACACAGGTAAAAAAATATGTAGGGCATTCGTTGTAGAGATATCCAACTATGATATATTACAGGTGGGAATTTATAGTTTCTTTAGATTTTATAGCTTTTTCAACTTTGTCATTTATCAACAACGACAAAATTCCTGTAGAAAACATAAATTAATAGTGATGAAATAATAATTTATGTCTTGAATGAAAACAGTAGAATTAATCAACCACAATGGCTTGATTATGATGAAGAGTGAACCCTGTATATAGAGGGTCTTATATAATACAAAATTAAGAAAATGATTATTTTTTTGCCTATATGGTTCGATAGAATTGCATCCGACAGGATATTATAAGCATTTTAGCATTAGATTAGACTATCTAACCTAGGATCTTATCAATGAGGTAGACCAAAAATGACCATCCCCTCTCGGAGTATTCGAACCTGCGCCCCACAACATTGAGAGTTGAACACGCCTTAACGCACTGGGTTATCGAGCTCCCTTATATGTTTTAATTTTTTAAAGTTTATAATTGCAGTGATAGGCTAATGATAGAGGATCGAGCTCCCGTGTGTGGCACTAATACAATATATATAATAGAGATAGAAAGAGCACTATACAATTTTAAGCTCATAATATTTTAAGGCATATATTTCTTTCATAAAAAAATCACAAACAAGCATATAAAACCTCTTAAGACTACTCCAAATTCATTGGATAATCCCCTCTTAGTTATTCTTAAAAAGATTATCCTGAGACGACGTGTTTTTTTTGGTGTTTCTTTCTTGATTTAAGGTTTATTTTAATAATAAATGTGTGGAGAAAAATCGAGGGGTATAAATTATATTGGATGTTTTGAAGTGTTTACAGACAAAACTTTTTTGGTTTTTATTTTGTTTTTGCATAACTTAATAATATTATAATATAACTAATATAAATATATATATATATATATATATATATATATATATATATACTAACTATTAGGAGACCTTTTTTCATGCCCACTAAATCATAGTAAAATATATTCGCAAAATAAGTAGGGAAGAATGGGGAGAGAGAACGTGATTTATTGCTTGCTTGTAAATAAACACTGTCATAATAATAATAATAATAACATGCTTCTCATTATACACATGGAATAAAATTTGCATTATTAAAAAAGCCCAGCACTGCGAAGAGATTGAAGTTTAAAAAAGTATTTTAGGGGATTTATTACCCAATTAGACATTGGCTCCCCAAAAATGAAATAAATCCATGGGAAGTGGAAGCTTTTTAAAATAATAAAACGAAGATTACATTCCGTAGGGTGTATCTCTTGCATAAATTAGCAGTAAAATAAGTATAAACCATATAAGGGAATGTACATTTTTTATGCTTGAACTAAAACAAATTGCATGTGTAAATATTTATTATTATGATCTTGTTGTTTTTTTACTCACTTCATCAAAACTACATAATATGGTATACATCAAAAACAATTTTTACACATTTTAATTTCGTTATATATTTTGTCTTTATTTAATTTAGATTTTTACTACCTTGTTTAGGAAATAAAATCATATATAAAATAATATATACAATAATAAAATATACACTCAGAGAGTGCAAACCTCCGCCGAACGGGGTCCTTATGAGCCTTCCGAGGCGGATTTTTCACGACTGAGGCGGCGTAGAGGGACGGGGGAGGGTTCCCCTCGACGGAAATTCCGAGAGAAAGACGCTCCCGGCACCCGATTTTACAGCACAGCGACATCTATTGGCAGATTAGGCTAACTTGAAATATTTATTTTTTATTTAGCTCATTTTGCATCTTAATTCTGCACTCAGAGATGCAAAATATAATCACTTGTCCTTTTGGCATTTCCAACAACTCCAGAAAGTTTCATCCGAATCCGTTCAGTACTTTTTGAGTTATCCTGCTGACAAACAAACCAACCACCCAACAAACCAACGCCAGTGAAACAATAACTCACAATACCTCCTTCGGCGGAGGTAATAAAAAGAGCAAGAGGGGTTGTGATAATAAAATCATAAATAAACATTGTAATATAAATTAACCCTCTGAAGCAAGACCCATCACATCATTAAAACATTACAATCTAAATTATATATAGTGGAAGTGAGTAATACGAAATACATATTTTTTTTGTAAATAGTATATAGAACATCTTTTATTGCACGGCTCCCTCGATGATGCCATTTGAGATCCTCTTATATCTTCTAACATGAGTCTCAAACGAGAGTAAAAATGACAGGACCACTGAAGAAAAACTTTGACGATATCCGCGGCGAAGTCCCATAACGTCACTTGCTTAGGATGTGGAATCTTGAGGGCAAAGGCTCCATATCTTGTAGCCGAATAAACACATATTTTTTTAAACGGCTCATTACGAATGAGTGTATTGGAGGTTAAACACTCTGCGATGTGAGAATAGGATAACCAAATAGGATATAGGCCGATAAAAACTTTGCTTCATTTTCAGAGCTGTATAAATGACT